>CANXME010000399.1:0-102798 GCA_948144175.1 Closterium sp. NIES-65
CAACGCTACCCGAGTCAACGCTAGTACGCTAGCACTCCAACGCTAGGCTACCGCTGTCCGAGCCATAACTTCGTAATGGCAGAACTTTTCGCGAGGCAACTTGGCTTATTTTAAAGCTCTTAGAGTGAGCTTCGATATAGGAAATTTTCAACTTAATCCGATTTACGGTCTGCATGATACGCTGCGCGACGTTCAAGGTACTCTTGCTGTTTTGACTAAGTCCCTTTTGATCCCTCTCTCTACAAACTTGGACCCGAGGATAGGGGCCGGTCTTGTACCAGGCACCCAAGGACCCTTGGAGGTGACCCCGAGGAGAGGTTTTAAGTGTGATAAAGTCTTAATAGCTTGAGTTTATTAGGCCCTTACACCAACAAGCTGTTATCAGAGCTGCGTTATAGTGCTCCTCGATATAGGTAGCTATGGCGGAGAACACCTCGGCGGTAGCTGGTGAATCTTAAGCCCAAGATCGTAGCGGCAGCTATGATTCTGGTGTTTCTGCGCCAAGGGGAGCGCGAACAAGCCAGGGCTCGCTGATCAAGGAGGTGCTGAAAAACTTCAGCGTCGAGAAGTTCAATGGTGAGGGCTATGATGATTGGGCCTGGAAAATGCAACTTTATTTCCGTCAGATCGGTTTGCTAAAACTAATGATTGGGGAGGAGCCTAGACCGAGTGACCCCGCCCTTCAGGAAGATTGGGACGAGCGCGCCTCGGCTGGCTACTACTTGATGTCGCAGAGTTTGGAGCTGAACCAGCGACCTCCGTTGTTGCAATATTGATGCTGGAGAGGGAGCTGTCCGCGTTGCGCCTAAGCGAGGGAGAGCCGGTACAACCCATCCTGGACAAGATGCGTGATCTCTACGCGAAGCTGGCGATCGCGGGAATCACCTACCCGGAGCAGACCAAGTGCCTGAAGATGCTCTCGCTGCTGCCGGAATCGTGGCTTCAATTCACGAGCGGATTGAGCCTGCCGCAGAACCAGAGCTTGTGGACGCTCGAGTGGGTGCGGACGAAGATTCTGGAGGAGGACTTCCGTCGCCGCCAACCGAGGGGTGGAGACGACGGCAGCAGCGGCTACGGGATGCAAGGGAGCCGACGTGGCAAAGGACGTGGCTTCGGTGGTGCTGGACGCGGTGCAAAGAAAGACGACGACTCCAACGACCAACAAGGAGGTACCGGTTGGGGTCGCGGTGCGAAATCTGGACGTGGGGGCAAGTCGGGTGCTGGTGGCAAAATGAAAGGGAGTTGCTGGTATTGTGAGAAGGAAGGGCACCCCTGGTTTTTGTGCTATAAGAAACCCGATGGATGGACCCCCCAGAATCGTCACCAGGATGGCGGCGCGCGGAGGAACCAGAAAAACGGCGCCAACATGGTCGCTGATTTGTCCGACAACAACCCGAAGGGCAACGGCGGTGCGGAAAAGAAGAAGGAGCGCACCGCGGGCCAATTCATCCATATGGGAGACAAGGGGGAGCAAGGAGACGCATCTGCTAAGGCTGGAGCAGAGCTGCACCCCCTGGAGTATTGGGTGTTGGACAGAGGCGCTGCTTGGACAATGACCCCGCGCAAGGACCTGCTGGACGACGTACGAGCTGCTCCGATCAACGAGGTGTGCTCCGCCTCTGGACACGCGTTGAAGGTGGCTGGTGCGGGACGAGCTGCGTTTAAGGGAGCGGATGGCAAGCCGGTGGTGCTGCACGACGTTCTTCTTGTTCTTGAACTTAAGGCCAACCTCATCTCCCTCCGTAAGCTTGGCAAGTCTGGGGTGAGCACTAGCACGGATGGGGCACGCACTTATAAGGGGAAGCTGGGCAATCGGGTGCTTTGGGATCTGCACGAGAGCAAGGACGTGTACAGATCTATGTGGCAGCTGCCAGCGCTGGCGTGGCACGGTGGGGGGCAGGCTGGAGAAGGGTCTGCATCCCAGGGGGAGTGCAACGCCGTTGGAGGGGTTGGTGTGAAAGTGTCGGCCAGATCTGGGGAGACGGATTGGGCAACTGCACACCGACGTTTGGGGCATGTGGCAATGCCTTTGCTGAAGCAGCTGGAGAAGGATGGAGCCGTTAAGGGCTTGAAGCTGAACGGACAACCATAGTGATAACTGTGAAATTTGCCTCCTTTCAAAGTTCACCCGTTTCCCCTTCCATAGTGTGGCTGGCAGGAGCAAAAAGCCGTTGGAGCTGGTCCACATGGACTTGGTGGGGCCGCTGCCAGTGCAAGGACACAAGGGGGAGCGGTACTTCCTAACCATAATGGATGACTGGAGCAGGCTAATGTGGGCGTATTTGCTGAAGCAGAAAGATCACGCCGCCTCCACGATTCGGGACGATTGGCTGCCGTTCGTGGAGAAGCAAGCGGAGTGTGTGGTGAAGCGGATTAGGACAGATCGGGGTGGTGAGTTCCTTGGAGCTGAGATGACGGCCTGGCTCAAGAAGCAGGGCATCCAGAGGGAGCTGACCACGGCTTACACCCCACAGTCCAACGGTGTAGCAGAACGGGCGAACCGGACAATTCTGGAGACAGCTGTTCGTAGAATCTGGGCTGGGCAACTTGTTGTGGCCCCATGCTGTTCGGCACGCTACCGTCGCTAGGAACAGGGTACTCACAAAGGTTGGGGATGACTCGTGGGTGCCGTTGGAGAGGTGGCTTGGGAGGAAGCCGCCGGTGGACATGCTGAGGGTGTTCGGTTGCCCACGTCCCCAAGACCTACCGCAGTAAATTGGGGGCGAGTGCAATCTGGTGTGTGCATTTGGGGCTGGCTGCTGAGAGCAAGGGATGGCTGCTGTGGGAGCCTTCCAAGGGTGTGTTGTTTGACAGCAGAGATGTGAAGTTTGTTGAGGGCATGATGTATGGGAGCTGGGAGAAACAGCCGGAGACCAGGGTGTCCCAGCAGATGGAGCAGATCACCATGCAGCTGGACCTGACTCCTAGTGTGTGGGAGGAGGGAGAGGAGGCAGCTGCAGAGGGTGGTGATGGAAAGAAGGTACAGGAGGCACGTGCTGGTGGAGAAAATGATGGTGTGGAGACTAGCGGTAGCACTAGTGGAGCTGCTGGATCCGAGGGAGGAGAGCAGCAGCAGGGGAAAACTAAAAAGCCGAAGGGTGTCGTTATGAAGGGATGGGAGACACCCGTCTCCAGGCCAGGACGTACCCGTATGGCTACTAAGAAGCTGACTGCAGGAGCTGATGTAGCGGAGCAGCAGCTTGGGACCGAGGAGGCATTGCTGATTCTACCGCATGGCTATGATCCGGATGAGGAGGATGAACCTGCCTACTGATTTCTTGCCCCTGCACCAGAGGAACCAGCTAGCATGGAGGAGGCATTAGCTGGACCAGATAGGGACAAATGGCTAGCTTCTAGAGATGCTGAGTACCAGAGCCTGCTGGAGAATGGGACTTGGGAACTAGTGGTGCTGCCTGAGGGAAAGAAAGCGGTACAATGCAAGTGGGTGCTAAGGATCAAGACTGACGACAAGGGGCAGGTCACCATCTACAAGAGTAGGCTGGTGGCTAAGGGGTTTATGCAGAAGGAGAAGCGGGACTTCAATGAGATCTTTGCTCCCACTGCCAAACCCCCTACCCTTCGTGTCTTGTTGGCAGATGCAGCCGTTAGTGGGAAGTTCATTATCCAGATGGACATATCAACAGCATTCCTCAACGGGATTTTAGAGGAGGAGGTGTTCATGACGCAGCCACCTGGGTATGAGGATGGTACGGGCAGGGTGTGCAAGCTGAAAAAGTCCATCTACGGCTTGAAGCAGGCGCCACGCTGCTGGTACCAGAAGTTGGCAGCTGTTTTAGAGGAGGTGGGATTCAGGACCAGCAGCTGTGATGAGAGCCTCTTTCTCAAGGGGGAGGGGGAGAAGCTGGTGCTGTTTCTGGTCTATGTGGACGACATTCTTCTCTTTAGCAGCAGCATGAAGGAGATCCAGAAGGTGCAGCAGCAGCTGATGGAGAACTTCAAGTGCAAGAACCTTGGGGAGGTAAAGTACTACCTCGGGATGCACGTGGAGAGGGATCTGGATCACAGGTGGTTGAAGCTGCACCAGGAGAAGTTCATCAAGGAGCTTGGGGAGAATGAGCGCAAGGTTGCAACTCCCCTGCCAGCAGAATTCAAGCTTGTGAAAGCTGCAGAGGATGAAGGGGTTGAAGCCGAGGAGCAGCATCAATTTCTGTCCTTGGTGCGCAGCCTCTTGTATGCAGCAGTTCACACAAGGCCCGACATCTCTTTCTCGGTTGGGTAGCTGGCTAGGGTGGAGCATAATCCATCAGAGGAGCAGGTGGATGCAGCTGTGCGTGTGGTGAAGTATCTGAACTCTCACCCAAGCATTGGAGTTCAATACTCCGCATCTGCACAGGTGAAGCAGAAAGGGGTTGAGATGCTGAAAGAGAAGGGGGAGAGGCTTGGAGAAGGCAAGCTCTTTCTCACTTGCTTTACCGATGCTACGTGGGCCTCTGAGAAGGAGGATTCCTCATCTGTGGGAGGATACATCTGCGTAGTTGGAGGAGGACCTGTTAGTTGGAGGTCAAAGAAGCAGACGGAGACAGCACTCTCTTATGTGGAATCAGAGTACATGGCGATGTTCCATGGAGTGAAGGAGGTGATTTGGCTGAGGAGGCTGTTAGAGGAGATTGGCCAGGAGCAAAAGGTTGCTACTCCGCTGTTTTGTGATAGCAAGGGAGCTCTTGGGATGGCCAGGAACGCTGTGCTTCATGGGCTGAACAAGCACATGCGTATCAAGTGGCACTGGTTGCGTAAGGAGGTGAAGAGGGGGACGGTGAATCTGATCTACATCAAGACTCACCAGCAGCCAGCAGACTTCCTCACAAAGAGGCCTGCGAATGAGCCTCATTGGCGTTGCGTGCGGATGAGTGGAATGTACATGAACTAGTATGGAATGATGGGGATGCAGCCGGCAGGCTGAGGGGGAGTGTGTTGGGTGCAAATTCACATTGCACGACATCCTGCCGTCTGTTTGTATGAGTATGCGTGAGCGAATGCATTTGGGTGTAAATGGAATGTTCGTGTGTTTGTTAGCTTTCGCAATTTCCGCTTGATACATTTGCAGGTACTCGCGCATTATGCACTTCGGCACAACATTGTACACGCTATGAACAGTACAAGCAAAAAGGACGAGCTCGCAAAGGAACCCAAGATGGAAGCTTTGCGGTTCGGTTGAATTGATTGTGCAGATTCAGTTCTATCCAACTCGAAATTGTACTGTTTTGTTTGGTTGACTATAGTGTAGCAGGGCAGGCACTATAGAGGTACAATTTAGGTGTAGGTTGGATGTTGTTTGTCTGTATCTGCATGCTACAGGGCCAGGGGAAACCAGTGGAACCAGCATTTGGCTAGTTGGGCAAAGACAAAACAGGTTCTGTTTTTTGGACCTGAACCTGGTTGTTGTTTTCCCAGGTTGGAAAAACAGAACCAGAGGTTGTTTACCAACCTACCACCTGCTGTTTTGTCCAGCCAGGTTGGTTCTGTTGCTTGGAATTATTTGGGATCATCCCTGGTTCTTCCTAGGTTGATTCCGAAGGTCCTTGCTAGCTAGGACTATATATTCCTTCTCTGTTTGTACCTGAATATAGTTAAATTGATTCAAGCGAATTTCTTCCTTGCTGGAATTTCCTTTCTACGCGGTGCCACGGCGGAATGCTACCCAAGTCAACGCTAGTATGCTAGCACTCCAACGCTAGGCTAACGCTGTCCGAGCCATAACTTTGTAATGGCAGAACTTTTCGCGAGGCAACTTGGCTTATTTTAAAGCACTTAGAGTGAGCTTCGATATAGGAAATTCTCAGCTTAATCCGATCGACGGTCTCCACGATACGCTGCACGATACGATACGCTTTAAGCGAAAATTGCGAAAGCAAACAAACACACCAACATTCCATTCACCCCCCAATGCATTCGCACACGCATACTCATACAAACAGACGGCAGGATGTCGTGCAATGTGAATTTGCACCCGACAATTTTAAAGCTCTTGGAGTGAGCTTCGATATAGGAAATTCTCAGCTTAATCCGGTCGACGGTCTGCACGATATGCTGCGCGACGTTCAAGGTACTCTTGTTATTTTGACTAAGTCATTCTTGATCCCTCTCTCTACAATCTCGACCCGAGGATAGGGGCTAGTCTTGTACCAGGCACCCAAGGACCCTTGGACTAGGTGCGCTGCACCGATCAACGAGGTGTGCTCCGCCTCTGGACACGCGCTGAAGGTGGCTGGTGCGGGACGAGCTGCGTTTAAGGGAGCGGATGGCAAGCCGGTGGTGCTGCACGACGTTCTTCTTGTTCCTGAACTCAAGGCCAACCTCATCTCCCTCCGTAAGCTTGGCAAGGCTGGGGTGAGCACTAGCACGGATGGGGCACGCACTTACAAGGGGCAGCTGGGCAATCGGGTGCTTTGGGATCTGCACGAGAGTACGGACGTGTACAGATCCATGTGGTAGCTGCTGGCATTGACGTGGCACGGTGGGGGGCAGGCTGGAGAGGGGTCTGCATCCCAGGGGGAGTGCAATGCCGTTGGAGGGGTTAGTGTGAAAGTGTCGGCCACATCTGGGGAGACGGATTGGGCAACTGCACACCGACGTTTGGGGCATGTGGCAATGCCTTTGCTGAAGCAGCTGGAGAAAGATGGAGCCGTTAAGGGCTTGAAGCTGAACGGACAGCTACCTGATGAGAATTGTGAAATCTATTTGCTCTCAAAAGTTACCCGTTTCCCCTTCCATAGTGTGGCTTGCAGGAGCAAGAAGCCGTTGGAGCTGATCCACATGGACTTGGTGGGGCCGCTGCCGGTTCAGGGGAACAAGGGGGAACTGTTGGGTGCAAATTCACATTGCACGACATCCTGCCGTCTGTTTGTACGAGTATGCGTGTTCGAATGCATTTGCGTGTGAATGGTATGTTTGTGTGTTTGTTTGCTTTCGCAATTTTCGCTTGAAGCATTTGCAGGTACTCGCAAAATGTGCGCTTCGGCATAACATTGTACGCGCTATGAACAGTACAAGCAGAAAGGACGAGCTCGCAAAGGAACCCAAGATGGAAGCTTTGCGGTTCAACTTACTTGATTGCGCAGATTCAGTTCTATCCAACTCGAAATTGTACTGTTTTGTTTGGTTGACTATAGTGTAGCAGGGCAGGCACTATAGGGGTACAATTTAGGTGAAGGTTGGATGTTGTTTGTCTGTATCTGCATGCTACAGGGCCAGGGGAAACCAGCGGAACCAGCATTTGGCTGGTTGGGCAAAGACAAAACAGGTTCTGTTTTTAGGACCTGAACCTGGTTGTTGTTTTTCCCTGGTTGGAAAAACAGAACCAGAGGTTGTTCACCAACCTATCACCTGCTATTTTGTCCAGCCAGGTTGGTTCTGTTGCTTGGAATTATTTGGGATCATCCCTGGTTGTTCCCAGGTTGATTCCCAAGGTCCTTGCTAGCTAGAGCTATTTATTCCTTCTCTGTTTGTACCTGAATATAGTGAAATTGATTCAAGCGAATTCCTTCCTTGCTGGAATTTCTTTTCTACGCGGTGCGACGGCGGAATGCTACCCGAGTCAACGCTAGTACGCTAGCACTCCAACGCTAGGCTAACGCTGTCCGAGCCATAACTTCGTAATGGCAGAACTTTTCGCGAGGCAACTTGGCTTATTTTAAAGCTCTTAGAGTGAGCTTCGATATAGGAAATTCTCAGCTTAATCCGATCGACGGTCTGCACGATACGCTGCGCGACGTTCAAGGTACTCTTGCTGTTTTGACCAAGTCCCTCTTGATCCCTCTCTCTACAAACTCGGACCCGAGGATAGGGGCTGGTCTTGTACCAGGCACCCAAGGACCCTTGGAGGTGACCCCGAGGAGAGGTTTTAAGTGTGATAAAGTCTTAATAGCTTGAGTTTATTAGGCCCTTACACCAACAAGCTGGTATCAGAGCTGCGTTATAGTGATCCTCGATATAGGTAGCTATGGCGGGCAACACCTCGGCGGTAGCTGGTGAATCTTCAGCCCAAGATCGTAGCGGCAGCCATGATTCTGGTGTTTCTGCGCCAAGGGGAGCGCGAACAAGCCAGGGCTCGCTGATCAAGGAGGTGCTGAAAAACTTCACCGTCGAGAAGTTCAATGGTGAGGGCTATGATGATTGGGCCTGGAAAATGCAACTTTATTTCCGTCAAATCGGATTGCTGAAACTAATGATTGGGGAGGAGCCTAGACCGAGTGACCCCGCCCTTCAGGAAGATTGGGACGAGCGCGCCTCGGCTGGCTACTACTTGATGTCGCAGAGTTTGGAGCTGAACCAGCGTCACCACGTCATGCACCTGCTGCCGGAGGTTGAGTGCGGTCCGAAGGCGTGGACGGTGTTGAAGGAGCTGCACGCCCCGACCTCCGTTGTTGCAACATTGATGCTGGAGAGGGAGCTGTCCGCGTTGCGCCTGAGCGAGGGAGAGCCGGTGCAACCTGTCCTGGACAAATTGCGCGACCTCTACGCGAAGTTGGCGACCGCAGGAATCACCTACCCGGAGCAAACAAAGTGCTTGAAGATGCTCTCGCTGCTGCCGGAATCGTGGCTTCAATTTACGAGCGGATTGAGCCTGCCGCAGAACCAGAGCTTGTGGACGCTCGAGTGGGTGCGGACGAAGATTCTGGAGGAGGACTTCCGTCGCCGCCAACTGAGGGGTGGAGACGACGGCAGCAGCGGCTATGGGATGCAAGGGAGCCGACGTGGCAAAGGACGTGGCTTCGGTGGTGCTGGACGCGGTGCAAAGAAGGACGACGACTCCAACGACCAACAAGGAGGTACCGGTTGGGGTCGCGGTGCGAAATCTGGACGTGGGGGCAAGTCGGGTGCTGGTGGCAAAATGAAAGGGAGTTGCTGGTATTGTGAGAAGGAAGGGCACCCCTGGTTTTTGTGCTATAAGAAACCCGATGGATGGACCCCCCAGAATCGTCACCAGGATGGCGGCGCGCGGAGGAACCAGAAAAACGGCGCCAACATGGTCGCTGATTCGTCCGACAACAACCCGAAGGGCAACGGCGGTGCGGAGAAGAAGAAGGAGCGCACCGCGGGCCAATTCTTCCATATGGGAGACAAGGGGGAGCAAGGAGACGCATCTGCTAAGGCTGGAGCAGAGCTGCACCCCCTGGACTATTGGGTGTTGGACACAGGCGCTGCTTGGACAATGACGCCGCGCAAGGACCTGCTGGACGACGTACGCGCTGCACCGATTAATGAGGTGTGCTCTGCCTCTGGACACATGTTGAAGGTGGCTGGTGCGGGACGAGCTGCATTTAAGGGAGCGGATGGCAAGCCGGTGGTACTGAACGACGTTCTCCTCGTCCCCGACCTGAAGGCCAACCTCATCTCCCTCCGTAAGCTTGGCAAGGCTGGGGTGAACACCAACACGGATGGGGCTCGCACTTATAAGGGGAAGCTGGGCAATCGGGTGCTTTGGGATCTGCACGAGAGCAAGGACGTGTACAGATCTATGTGGCAGCTGCCGGCGCTGGCGTGGCACGGTGGGGGGCAGGCTGGAGAGGGGTCTGCATCCCAGGGGGAGTGCAACGCCGTTGGAGGGGTTGGTGTGAAAGTGTCGGCCAGATCTGGGGAGACAGATTGGGCAACTGCACACCGACGTTTGGGGCATGTGGCAATGCCTTTGCTGAAGCAGCTGGAGAAGGATGGAGCCGTTAAGGGCTTAAAGCTGAACGGACAACCACCCGATGATAACTGTGAAATTTGCCTCCTTTCAAAGTTCACCCGTTTCCCCTTCCATAGTGTGGCTGGCAGGAGCAAAAAGCCGTTGGAGCTGGTCCACATGGACTTGGTGGGGCCGCTGCCGGTGCAAGGGCACAAGGGGGAGCGGTACTTCCTAACCATAGTGGATGACTGGAGCAGGCTAATGTGGGCGTATCCGCTGAAGCAGAAAGATCACGCCGCCTCCACGATTCGGGACGATTGGCTGCCGTTAGTGGAGAAGCAAGCGGAGTGTGTGGTGAAGCGGATTAGGACAGATCGGGGTGGTGAGTTCCTTGGAGCTGAGATGACGGCCTGGCTCAAGAAGCAGGGCATCCAGAGGGAGCTGACCACGGCTTACACCCCACAGTCCAACGGTGTAGCAGAACGGGCGAACCGGACAATTCTGGAGACAGCTAGGGCGCTGCTCATAGAATCTGGGCTGGGCAACTTGATGTGGCCCCATGCTGTTCGGCACGCTACCGTCGCTAGGAACAGGGTACTCACAAAGGTTGGGGATGACTCGTGGGTGCCGTTGGAGAGGTGGCTTGGGAGGAAGCCGCCGGTGGACATGCTGAGGGTGTTCGGTTGCATGGCAGTCGCCCACGTCCCCAAGACCTACCGCAGTAAGTTGGGGGCGAGTGCAATCTGGTGTGTCCATTTGGGGCTGGCTGCTGAGAGCAAGGGATGGCTGCTGTGGGAACCTTCCAAGGGTGTGTTGTTTGACAGCAGGGATGTGAAGTTTGTTGAGGGCATGATGTATGGGAGCTGGGAGAAACAGCCGGAGGCCAGGGTGTCCCAGCAGATGGAGCAGATTACCATGCAGCTGGACCTGACTCCTAGTGTGTGGGAGGAGGGAGAGGAGGCAGCTGCAGAGGGTGGTGATAAAGAGAAGGTGCAGGAGGCACCTGCTGGTGGAGGTGATGGTGTGGAGATTAGCGGTAGCACTAGTGGAGCTGCTGGATCCGAGGGAGGAGAGCAGCAGCAGGGGAAAACTAAGAAGCCGAAGGGTGTTATTATGAAGGGATGGGAGACACCCGTCTCCAGGCCAGGACGTACCCGTATGGCTACTAAGAAGCTGACTGCAGGAGCTGATGTAGCGGAGCAGCAGCTTGGGACCGAGGAGGCATTGCTGATTCTACCGCATGGCTATGACCCGGATGAGGAGGATCAACCTGCGTACTGTTTTCTTGCCCCTGCACCAGAGGAACCAGCTAGCATGGAGGAGGCATTAGCTGGACCAGATAGGGACAAATGGCTAGCTTCCAGGGATGCTGAGTACCAGAGCCTGCTGGAGAATGGGACTTGGGAACTAGTGGTGCTGCCTGAGGGAAAGAAAGCGGTACAATGCAAGTGGGTGCTAAGGATCAAGACTGACGACAAGGGGCAGGTCACCATCTACAAGAGTAGGTTGGTGGCTAAGGGGTTTATGCAGAAGGAGAAGCGGGACTTCAATGAGATCTTTGCTCCCACTGCCAAACCCCCTACCCTTCGTGTCTTGTTGGCAGATGCAGCCGTTGGTGGGAAGTTCATTATCCAGATGGATATATCAACGGCATTCCTCAATGGGATTTTAGAGGAGGAGATGTTCATGACGCAGCCGCCTGGGTATGAGGATGGTACGGGCAGGGTGTGCAAGCTGAAAAAGTCCATCTACGGCTTGAAGCAGGCGCCACGCTGCTGGTACCAGAAGTTGGCAGCTGTTTTAGAGGAGATGGGATTCAGGACCAGCAGCTGTGATGAGAGCCTCTTTCTCAAGGGGGAGGGGGAGAAGCTGGTGCTGTTTCTGGTCTATGTGGACGACATTCTTCTCTTTAGCAGCAGCATGAAGGAGATCCAGAAGGTGCAGCAGCAGCTGATGGAGAACTTCAAGTGCAAGAACCTTGGGGAGGTAAAGTACTACCTCGGGATGCACGTGGAGAGGGATCTGGATCACAGGTGGTTGAAGCTGCACCAGGAGAAGTTCATCAAGGAGCTTGGGGAGAAGTACGGAATTGAGAATGAGCGCAAGGTTGCAACTCCCCTGCCAGCAGAATTCAAGCTTGTGAAAGCTGCAGAGGATGAAGGGGTTGAAGCTGAGGAGCAGCAGCAATTTCAGTCCTTGGTGGGCAGCCTCTTGTATGCAGCAGTTCACACGAGGCCCGACATCTCTTTCTCGGTTGGGCAGCTGGCTAGGGTAGTGCAGAATCCATCAGAGGAGCAAGTGGATGCAGCTGAGCGTGTGGTGAAGTATCTGAACTCTCACCCAAGCATTGGAGTTCAATACTCCGCATCTGCACAGGTGAAGCAGAAAGGGGTTGAGGTGCTGAAAGAGAAGGGGGAGAGGCTTGGAGAAGGCAAGCTTTTTCTCACTTGCTTTACTGATGCTACGTGGGCCTCTGAGAAGGAGGATTCCTCATCTGTGGGAGGATACATCTGCGTAGTTGGGGGAGGACCGGTTAGTTGGAGGTCAAAGAAGCAGACGGAGACAGCACTCTCTTCCGTGGAATCAGAGTACATGGCGATGTTCCATGGGGTGAAGGAGGTGATTTGGCTGAGGAGGCTGTTGGAGGAGATTGGCCAGGAGCAAAAGGTTGCTACGCCGCTGTTTTGTGATAGCAAGGGAGCTCTTGGGATGGCCAGGAACGCTGTGCTTCATGGGCTCAATAAGCACATGCGTATCAAGTGGCACTGGCTGCGTAAGGAGGTGAAGAGGGGGACGGTGAATCCGATCTACATCAAGACTCACCAGCAGCCAGCAGACTTCCTCACCAAGAGGCTTGCGGATGAGTCTCATTGGCGTTGTGTGCGCATGAGTGGAATGAGCATGAACTAGTATGGAATGATGGGGATGCAGCCGGCAGGCTGAGGGGGAGTGTGTTGGGTGCAAATTCACATTGCACGACATCCTGCCGTCTGTTTGTACGAGTATGCGTGTGCGAATGCATTTGCGTGTGAATGGTATGTTTGTGTGTTTGTTTGCTTTCGCAATTTTCGCTTGAAGCATTTGCAGGTACTCGCAAAATGTGCGCTTCGGCATAACATTGTACGCGCTATGAACAGTACAAGCAGAAAGGACGAGCTCGCAAAGGAACCCAAGATGGAAGCTTTGCGGTTCAACTTACATGATTGCGCAGATTCAGTTCTATCCAACTCGAAATTGTACTGTTTTATTTGGTTGACTATAGTGTAGCAGGGCAGGCACTATAGGGGTACAATTTAGGTGAAGGTTGGATGTTGTTTGTCTGTATCTGCATGCTACAGGGCCAGGGGAAACCAGCGGAACCAGCATTTGGCTGGTTGGGCAAAGACAAAACAGGTTCTGTTTTTAGGACCTGAACCTGGTTGTTGTTTTTCCCAGGTTGGAAAAACAGAACCAGAGGTTGTTCACCAACCTATCACCTGCTATTTTGTCCAGCCAGGTTGGTTCTGTTGCTTGGAATTATTTGGGATCATCCCTGGTTGTTCCCAGGTTGATTCCCAAGGTCCTTGCTAGCTAGAGCTATTTATTCCTTCTCTGTTTGTACCTGAATATAGTGAAATTGATTCAAGCGAATTCCTTCCTTGCTGGAATTTCTTTTCTACGCGGTGCGACGGCGGAATGCTACCCGAGTCAACGCTAGTACGCTAGCACTCCAACGCTAGGCTAACGCTGTCCGAGCCATAACTTCGTAATGGCAGAACTTTTCGCGAGGCAACTTGGCTTATTTTAAAGCTCTTAGAGTGAGCTTCGATATAGGAAATTCTCAGCTTAATCCGATCGACGGTCTGCACGATACGCTGCGCGACGTTCAAGGTACTCTTGCTGTTTTGACTAAGTCCCTCTTGATCCCTCTCTCTACAAACTCGGACCCGAGGATAGGGGCTGGTCTTGTACCAGGCACCCAAGGACCCTTGGAGGTGACCCCGAGGAGAGGTTTTAAGTGTGATAAAGTCTTAATAGCTTGAGTTTATTAGGCCCTTACACCAACAGGAACGGTACTTTCTTACCATAGTGGATGATTAGAGCAGGCCTTTGTGGGCATATCCGCTGAAGCAGAAGGACCATGCCTCCTCTACGATACGAGAAGATGGGTCGTCATTCGTGGAGAAGCAAACGAAGTGTGTGGTGAAGCGGATTAGGATAGATCGGGGTGGTGAGTTCCTTGGAGCTGAGATGACGGCCTGGCTCAAGAAGCAGGGCATCCAGAGGGAGCTGACCACGGCTTACACCCCACAGTCTAACGGTGTAGCAGAACGGGCGAACCGGACAATTCTGGAGACAGCTAGGGCGCTGCTCATAGAATCTGGGCTGGGCAACTTGATGTGGCCCCATGCTGTTCGGCACACTACCATCGCTAGGAACAGGGTACTCACCAAGGTTGGGGATGACTCGTGGGTGCCGTTGGAGAGGTGGCTTGGGAGGAAGCCGCCGGTGGACATGCTGAGGGTGTTCGGTTGCATGGCAGTTGCCCACGTCCCCAAGACCTAGCGCAGAGAGTTGGGGGCAAGTGCAATCTGGTGTGTGCATTTGGGGCTGGCTGCTGAGAGCAAGGGATGGCTGCTGTGGGAACCTTCCAATGGTATGTTGTTTGACAGCAGGGATGTGAAGTTTGTTGAGGGCATGATGTATGGGAGCTGGGAGAAACAGCCAGAGGCCAGGGTGTCCCAGCAGATGGAGCAGATCACCATGCAGCTGGACCTGACTCCTAGTGTGTGGGAGAAGGAAGAGGAGGTAGCTGCAGAGGGTGGTGATGGAGAGAAGGTGCGGGAGGCACCTGCTGGTGGAGGTGATGGTGTGGAGACTAGCGGTAGCAGTAGTGGAGCTGCAGGATCCGAGGGAGGAGAGCAGCAGCAGGGAATAACTAAGAAGCCGAAGGGTGTTGTTATGAGGGGGTGGGAGACAACCGTCTCCAGGCCAGGACGTACCCGTATGGCTACTAAGAAGCTGACTGCAGGAGCTGATGTAGCAGAGCAGCAGCTTGGGACAGAGGAAGCTTTGCTGATTCTAAGGCATGGTTATGATCCGGATGAGGAGGATGAACCTGCCTACTGTTTTCGTGCACTTGAGGAACCAGCTAGCATGGAGGAGGCATTGTTTCCAGGATAGGGAAACAGATAGGCCCAGATAGGGAGAAATGGCTGGTTTCCAGGGATGCTGAGTACCAGAGCCTGCTAGAGAATGGGACATGGGAGCTGGTGGTGCTGCCTGAGGGGAAGAAAACCGTACAATGCAAGAGGGTGCTAAGGATCAACACCGATGACAAGGGACAGGTCACCATCTACAAGAGTAGGCTGGTAGCTAAGAGGTTTATGCAGAAGGAGAAGCGGGACTTCAATGAGATCTTTGCTCCCACTGCCAAACCCCCTACCCTTCGTGTCTTGTTGGCAGATGCAAACGTTAGTGGGAAATTCATCATTCGGATGGATATATCTACGGCATTCCTCAATGGGATTTTAGAGGAGGATGTGTACATGACGCAGCCGCCTGGGTATGAGGATGGTACGGGCAGGGTGTGCAAGCTGAAAAAGGCCATCTACGGCTTGAAGCAGGCGCCACGCTGCTGGTACCAGAACTTGGCAGCTGTTTTAGAGGAGATGGGATTCAGGACCAGCAGCTGTGATGAGAGCCTCTTTCTCAAGGGGGAGGGGGAGAAGCTGGTGCTATTTCTGGTCTATGTGGATGACATTCTTCTCTTCAGCAGCAGCATGAAGGAGATCCAGAAGGTGCAGCAGCAAAAGATGGAGAACTTCTAGTGTAAGAACCTTGGGGAGGTAAAGTACTATCTCGGGATGCATGTGGAGAGGGATCTGGATCACAGGTGGTTGAAGCTGCACCAAGAGAAGTTCATCAAGGAGCTGGGGGAGAAATACGGGATTGAGAATGAGCGCAAGGTTGCAACTCCCCTGCCAGCAGAATTCAAGCTTGTGAAAGCTGCAGAGGATGAAGGGGTTGAAGCCGAGGAGCAGCAGCAATTTCAGTCCTTGGTGGGCAGCCTCTTGTATGCAGCAGTTCACACAAGGCCCGACATCTCTTTCTCGGTTGGGCAGCTGGCTAGGGTGGTGCAGAATCCATCAGAGGAGCAGGTCAATGCAGCTCAGCGTATGGTGAAGTATCTGAACTCTCACCCAAGCATTGGAGTTCAATACTCTGCATCTGCCCAGGTGAAGCAGAAAGGGGTTGAGATGCTGAAAGAGAAAGGGGAGAGGCTTGGAGAAGGCAAGCTCTTTCTCACTTGCTTTACCGATGCTACGTGGGCCTCTGAGAAGGAGGATTCCTCATCTCTGGGAGGATACATCTGCGTAGTTGGAGGAGGACCTGTTAGTTGGAGGTCAAAGAAGCAGACGGAGACAGCACTCTCTTCTGTGGAATCAGAGTACATGGCGATGTTCCATGGAGTGAAGGAGGTGATTTGGCTGAGGAGGCTGTTAGAGGAGATTGGCCAGGAGCCAAAGGTTGCTACGCCGCTGTTTTGTGATAGAAAGGGAGCTCTTGGGATGGCCAGGAACGCTGTGCTTCATGGGCTGAACAAGCACAGGCGTATCAAGTGGCACTGGTTGCGCAAGCAGGAAAGAGGGGGACGGTGAATCCGATCTACCAGCAGCCAGCAGACTTCCTCACCAAGAGGCTTGCGGATGAGCCTCATTGGCGTTGTGTGCGGATGAGTGGAATAAGCATGAACTACTATGGAATGATGGGGATGCAGCCAGCAGGCTGAGGGGGAGTGTGTTGGGTGCAAATTCACATTGCACGACATCCTGCCGTCTGTTTGTATGAGTATGCGTGTGTGAATGTATTTGGGTGTGAATGGAATGTTTGTGTGCTTGTTTGCTTTCGCAATTTTCGCTTGAAGCATTTGCAGGTACTCGCGTATTATGCGCTTCGGCACAACATTGTACGCGCTATGAACAGTACAAGCAGAAAGGACGAGCTCGCAAAGGAACACAAGATGTAAGCTTTGCGGTTCGGTTGAATTGATTGTGCAGATTCAGTTTTATCCAACTTGAAACTGTACTGTTTTGTTTTGGTTGACTATAGTTTAGCAGGGCAGGCACTATAGAGGTACAATTTAGGTGAAGGTTGGATGTTGTTTGTCTGTATCTGCATGCTACAGGGCCAGGGGAAACCAGCGGAACCAGCATTTGGCTGGTTGGGCAAAGACAAAACAGGTTCTGTTTTTAGGACCTGAACCTGGTTGTTGTTTTCCCAGGTTGGAAAAACAGAACCAGAGGTTGTTTACCAACCTACCACCTGCTGTGTTGTCCAGCCAGGTTGGTTCTGCTGCTTGGAATTATTTGGGATCATCCCTGGTTGTTCCCAGGTTGGTTCCGAAGGTCCTTGCTAGCTAGAGCGATTTATTCCTTCTCTATTTGTACCTGAATATAGTTAATTTGACTCAAGCGAATTCCTCCCTTCGTGGAATTTCGTTTCTACGCGGTGCGACAGCAGAATGCTACCTGACTCATCGCTAGTACGCTAGCACTCCAAGGCTAGGCAAACGCTGTCCGAGCCATAACTTCGTAATGGCAGAACTTTTTGCGAGGCAACTTGGCTTATTTTAAAGCTCTTGGAGTGAGCTTCGATATAGGAAATTCTCAGCTTAATCCGGTCGACGGTCTGCACGATACGCTGCGCGACGTTCAAGGTACTCTTGTTATTTTGACTAAGTCATTCTTGATCCCTCTCTCCACAATCTCCGACCCGAGGATAGGGGCTGGTCTTGTACCAGGCACCCAAGGACCCTTGGAGGTGACCCCGAGGAGAGGTTTTAAGTTTTATCAAGTCTTAATAGCTTGAGTTATTAGGCCCTTACACCAACAGCCTGAGTCTCGTCTCTCGTTGCCTGCTCGCACAGTTCGCACTAGTAGTCGTGTCCCGTGTCCGTGTCCTGTTCCTGTCACAGGCACGCACCAGATGGCACTTCGTCCTTCCACTGCTCCACTGCGTGTCCCTCTGCCGTATCCTCTTGCGTCCACTCTTGCTGACGGTCCGGACCCAAAGTGTGATTCCCTTCGTGCTGCTAGTCCTACTATTGAGCGTCTCGTGGCTACTGTTGTCACTGACCCGTCGTTTGAGTCCACTGCTGCGTCTGCCCTGGTTGCTGAGCTTGTTGATTTTGCAGCCGCCTGTCGTCTAGACTACGCTGCTAGTCCCGTTGCTGAGTCTGAGTCTGAGTCTGTCTGTCCTCTGTCCGTCGAGGGTGAGTGTGCTCTTAGCACGGACGTCCTTGAGGACAGGCAGAAGGAGTTTGAGTGCTTTGCCTCTGCTTTACCTCATCTCATGTCCATGCTGATTGCTCTAAGGGAGACCCGGATGCACCAGACATCCCGACCTTGCGCTCTTACGCAAAGGCGATAGAGGGTCCCTACTTCTCTCAGTGGCAGACAGCCATGGACGCAGAGATGGCTTTTTGGAAGTCCACAGGCACCTAAGTCAACGAGGTTCAACCGCGTGGGGCGAACATCGTCAGTGGCATGTGGATTTTCAGGGTGAAGCGCCCGCCGGGTTCTCGGCTTGTCTTCAAGGCGCGTTGCGTTGCACGAGGCTTTAGTCCGCGAGACGGAGTTGACTTCTTCCAGACCTTCTCCCCCACCACGAATATGTCTACTCTCCGGGTTCTGCTGGACATAGCTGCTCAGCGTGACTTCGAGCTGCACTCTCTTGACTTCAGCACTGCTTTCCTACAGCGCAACCTGCACGAGGAGATCTGGCTGCACCGCTCACCTAGCTTCACTGGGTCGTTTCCTCCTGGTACCCAGTGGAGCCTACGTCGCTCTCAGCTCTGCCTTGGGATGAGTCCGTAGAGCTGAGTGGCCCGTACCCAGAGCTTGTTGGCTGCCTCATATACTTGATGACCTGCACACGACCTGACCTAGCATACCCTCTTAGCATCTAGGCACGCTATGTTGCTCCTGGGAGACACCGCTAAGAGGGTGTTGTGCTACTTGTGCAGTACGTCGGGCATGGCGTTCGTGCTTGGAGGACGAGCTTGAGATGTCCTGACTGGTCAAGCATACACTTCGTGGGCTGACGACTTGGCTACGCAGCGGTGGTCACAGGGTTACACCTTCAGCCTTGGCTCCGGCTCTGTTTCTTGGCGGTCTACCCGCTCGTCTTCTATTCTCAGCTCCAGCTATAAGGCTGCGATCTACGCAGGGGCCATGGCTGCACAGGAGTTACGCTGGCTTACCTACCTGCTGACCGACCTGGGAGAGCCGCCTCGTTCTCCTCCAGTGCTGTACGTCGACAACAAGGCCTTGATTGCCTTGTGCCAGGAGCACAAACTGGAGCAGAGGACGAAGCACATTCCTCTGCGCTACTTCCTTGCTCGAGAGCTGCAGCACGTGGTCAGCTTCGTCTTGCGTACGTGGCCTCTCGGGCCAACACTGCTGATGTCTTCACCAAGGCACTTCTGCCTTGTGATCATCAGCGTTTCTGTACTATTCTAGGCCTTGTGCCCACAGGGCCTCACTTGCTTACTTCTTTACTCTGCTTGTACTGTGATCTCTATACATATACGTGCATGCTTACTCTTTCTAGGTTGTGATCACTATATGATTTGTTCGCCTATATATAACTCTGCATGTCAACTGGCCTTGTGGCCATTTGCTTGTGCTCAGAATGCGTGGTGACTTCGTGATCCACCCTGAGCTTGCTTTACTTTTCTTGACTGGTCTTGTGACCTCTTGTTTTCCCCCACTTTGCCTATGGGGGTGTGTCAAACTTATATGCTATAGTCTGTCTAGGCTGTAGTCGGGTTGTTCATATGGGGTACAACACTTTAGGGTTTCCTACTTTTACCCACCTGCTTGCTAATTTGATCATTCCTCGTTCTATCTTTCACACCCCTTGTTTCTCCCCTCCCTTCCTCCCCTGTTCACATTTTTGCAATTCTCAGGAGCTTTCAAGGCATGTGGTGACCCATATGTGCTTCAATATTGCAGCACACATGGTTCATTTCTACCTGTCAGACGAGATGGGCAGTGATGGGTGATATCATGTAGCTTATCTGAACTGGCCACAGTAGCGCGGGCAAACTTTTGTGACGACGAGAATGCGCAAGTTCTGAATGTTGTTGATGTCCGCATGCGTGCATGCGTGCGTGCATGGAATGGTATGACGGCATGATGCGTGCGTGCATGGCATCTTATGATGCGCGCGTGATGAGTCACGATCTCGAATGAGTGTGTCAAGTCAATAGTGAGCTCTCGCTAGTCGCATATCGCGTCGTCGTTTTTGTGTCGTGCGTGATTTTCTATTTTGTCGTCTGTGGAACGTTTGGCGTGTAGGAGGTGTGTGCAGCTCAAGGATGAGATTATGCTAAAGAACCAGAGCCTTGGTTTCAAGATTCGAGTGACTTTGAAGCTCGCTAAAGGGGCAAACTTCAAGATCGTGAATTTGTTATATTACAATTTGTAGTGTAACATTTTTTTGGTGTAGGCCTTTGTGGAGGGTAGTTTGGAGACCCTTCTTGGTTGGGGACAGTGTCGCACTATTCCATATTACTGTACTTTGACTCTTGGGGAGTGTAGAGGCTAGGAATCATTCCCAACTCGTAACTCTTCGTAATTTGTTATCTAAGACTGTAGTGGATGGAATTGCGCCGTTTGTTCAAACTCAAATTGAGTCGTCAATTCTTGATGAAATCGTGTGATTTAAAGTGCACATTGTAGAGAACGCCAAGACGCTCTAGATAAAAGTTATGGCATGTCATTTGAAGCTGTGACCAGAACGCTTTGAACGTTTAAAGCAAGTGTGCAGAAGTCCGACTGTACACTCTTTCTTTCGTTTTAGGCACATTCAAGCCTATTGTGGTTATAACAAGTGGTATCAGAGCTCCTTGGAAAGTTTTGACAATGGCTGGACCTGACGAAAGGGGTGGCAAAGGTGCTGGAGGCAGTGGAAAAGCCTAAGCTAAAGGCCAACCCTGTGATTCAGCCATGGCGCCCCTGCAACCAAGTCTTGGCCCATTTAGGGATAAGCCTAGAGTATTTGGCCTTGACAAGTTTAACTGTGACAACTTCGCTGAGTGGCTCTGCTAGAGGTGATGGAAGGAACGGAGAAGCGCCCCGAGAACGACCTGGAGAAGAGTCTGCGGGTGCGGAAGAGCGCATAAGGCTTATTTCCTACTTGGCCAAGCGTTGGGGAGCAGCCAAATCTGTCACGATAAGCCATCCCAGCATGAACCAAAGAAAGGACGCCCTCAAAGGCTGCTCTCAAGGATGTACATGCTCCTACAACAGCGGCTGTAGCGGTGATGTTGGAACGGCAAATGGCGGCACTACGAATTGAAGAGGATGAAGCGGTTGAATAAGGGGAGCTTGTAGCAATCACGCCACATGTGTCCGGTCTTGTGGCAATAATGGCACTCGCCGTCGAAGCGATTACGTCCGCGCCCAAAGCTCTTGTTGACACTGCCGTAATCGCCACTCCAACTGCATATGAACGTGACAACCGCGTTCCTCAATGTCATTCTTGAGGAAGAGTTTTTCATGGCGCAGCCAGAGGGGTTTGATGATGAGAGTAGCAGAGTTTTGAAGCTGAAGAAAGCTCTCTATGGGCTGAAGCAGGCCCCTAGGCAATAGTGCTTGAAGTTGCGCGAAGTTCTGGAGGAGATCGGCTTCACTCCTTCAACGGCCGATCACTCCTTGTTCAAGCTTGGAGAGGGGGAGCAGAGGAGCTTTGTGGTGGTCTATATGAACGACATCCTCATCTTCTCACCCTCCTCTGAACTTGTGAAGGAGGTGATGCTGAAGCTTCAGAACAAGTTCAAGTGCCACTTGGTGACGTGAACTTCTACCACGTACTTCACATTGAACGTGATGTGGAGGAGCGGTCAACGCGAGTGCATCAACGGAAATACCTGGAGGCATTGGCTGCTAACTTTGGGCAAAGTGAAGGCTATGTGGCTACTTCATTCCTTTCTGGGTTCAACTGTGTGAAGGGACCAGAGGAGGAGAGCGATGGCAAAGAGGAGAGGCGCTGTTTTCATTTATTGGTGGGCAGCCTCATGTATGCCGCGATAAACACCCGACTGGATGTTGCCCTAGCTAGCTAGGGCTGTGAAACGCCCTAATGAGGAGCAGGTAGCTGCTGGAATGAGGCTGGCCAAGTACCTTGGCCAAACAGCGATCGTTGGGCTGCAATATTCGGCGGCGGCACAAAGGCGCCAAAAGGGCGCGGCTGGTGTTGAACCCAGGCGTTTGTTCCTCACAGCCTTCTCGGATGCCTCCTATGCATCAAAGCCAAAGGACACAACAATTGTTGGAGGCTGCATTTGCTGTGTTGGTGGAGGCACAACTGCTTGGGAAAGCAAGAAGCTGGTTGACCACGCTTTGAGCTCGGCCGAGTTCGGATACATGGCACTCTTCAGTGCCGTACGGGAAATTGTGTGGCAGCGGTGTTTGTTGGCTGAATCTGGGGAGGAGCAGCAAGGTCCTACCCCACTCTACTGTGATAGCCAAGGTGCCATTGCACTAGCTAAGAACCCCGTGTTGCATGGCCTCACCAAGTACATTAGGTTGAAATGGCACTAGACTAGGAGCATGGTGGCCGCGGGTGAAGTTTATTTGCAATACACGCATCAAGCCAAAATGATGACCAAAAGATTCGTGCAACAGCAGTATTGGAAGTGTTGCAAGCTGGCTGGGATGGCACTGAACCGAGAGGAGCAGATTCTACAACCATCAATTCGAGGGGGACTTTATTGGTGCAACCCTACGGTTTGCACTCGGCTTGTTGTTTGCGTGCGTGCATGCGTGTGTGCATGGAATAGTATGAGGGCATGGAATTATATGAATTTCATGCTTATAACAATGTGGGCGTGGCGATTCATGATGTCGAATGAGTGTATCGAGTCAATAGCGAGTTATATCTAGTCGTGTGTCACGCCGTCATTTGTGTGTCGTACGCGGTTTTCTATTTTGTCGCATGTGAAACGTTGGGCGTGTCACATTGTCAGTAGATCTGCATTGTGGATGCCCGATTGATCCTGGAGAGGGTTACAGGCGCGTTTGCCTGGGCGGTTATGGGCGCACTGACCTGCTACTGAAACAAGCCCTTTTATCCCAATGGTCTAGTGGTTGGGATTCTGACATGGTATCAGAGCGGTCTCGGGTTCGATTCCCGGTGTATGCACATGTAGGCCGTTGCCGCTGTGCTTAGTCCTGGGCCTCCCAGTGTGGGGGGGTGTCAGTAGATCTGCACTGTGGATGCCCGATTGATCCTGGAGAGGGTTACAGGCGCGTTCGCCTGGGGGGTTATGGGCGCACCGACCTGCTACTGAAACAAGCCCTTTTATCCCAATGGTCTAGTGGTTGGGATTCTGACACACATGTGTGTGCAGCAGACTCCCGAGAACTCAAGAATGAGTTTATGGTGAAGAAACAGAGCCTTGGTTTCCAGATTCAAGTGACTTTGAAGCTCGTCAAAGGGGCAAACTTCAAGATAGTGAGAATAGATACATTACAGCTTGTAGTGTAACATCTATCTTGGTATAGGTCCTTATGGAGGTCAGTTTCGAGACCCTTCTTGCTAGGCGATAATTTGGCGCTGTTCCACGTTACTGTACCTCAGCTCTTGGGGTTTGTAGAGGCTGGGAGTCATTCCCAACTCGTAACTCTTCCTAATTTGTGTTACAAGACTATAGTGGCTGCTATAGTGCTGTTTGTTCAAACTCAAGTTGCATCGTCAATTCTTGATGAAATCATGCGATTCAAAGTGCCTATTGTAGATGATGTCAAGACGCTTCAGATCCAAGTTATAGCATGCAATTTAGAGTTGTGACCAGAATGCTATAAACGTTTAAAGCCGCTGTGTAGAAATCCGGCCGTGCACTTAATCTTTCGTTTCAAGCCTATTGTGGTTATAACAATCTCCAGATTGGTACGTCATGGGATGGCGGTGGCATTCCTCTTAGTGATAATGTTTGCTTTCTTTATTGCCTTTGCTGCGCGTGCTCGGGGAGCTTGCATAATTTCAACGAAATTGTTGCGCACGTGGTGTCGGGTTGTCCCAGCTCGGCGTCATGGGCAATGTAGGGTTTTGCCCGTCGTTCAGGTAAAATGGTGACTACTGCGTCATTGTGTTGGTGTAAGGGCCTAATAAACTCAAGCTATTAAGACTTTATCACACTTAAAACCTCTCCTCGGGGTCACCTCCAAGGGTCCTTGGGTGCCTGGTACAAGACCAGCCCCTATCCTCGGGTCCGAGTTTGTAGAGAGAGGGATCAAGAGGGACTTAGTCAAAACAGCAAGAGTACCTTGAGCGTCGCGCAGCGTATCGTGCAGACCGTCGACCGGATTAAGCTGAGAATTTCCTATATCGAAGCTCACTCTAAGAGCTTTAAAATAAGCCAAGTTGCCTCGCGAAAAGTTCTGCCATTACGAAGTTATGGCTCGGACAGCGTTAGCCTAGCGTTGGAGTGCTAGCGTACTAGCGTTGACTCGGGTAGCATTCCGCCGTCGCACCGCGTAGAAAAGAAATTCCAGCAAGGAAGGAATTCGCTTGAATCAATTTCACTATATTCAGGTACAAACAGAGAAGGAATAAATAGCTCTAGCTAGCAAGGACCTTGGGAATCAACCTGGGAACAACCAGGGATGATCCCAAATAATTCCAAGCAACAGAACCAACCTGGCTGGACAAAATAGCAGGTGATAGGTTGGTGAACAACCTCTGGTTCTGTTTTTCCAACCTGGGAAAACAACAACCAGGTTCAGGTCCTAAAAACAGAACCTGTTTTGTCTTTGCCCAACCAGCCAAATGCTGGTTCCGCTGGTTTCCCCTGGCCCTGTAGCATGCAGATACAGACAAACAACATCCAACCTTCACCTAAATTGTACCCCTATAGTGCCTGCCCTGCTACACTATAGTCAACCAAACAAAACAGTACAATTTCGAGTTGGATAGAACTGAATCTGCGCAATCAAGTAAGCCGAACCGCAAAGCTTCCATCTTGGGTTCCTTTGCGAGCTCGTCCTTTCTGCTTGTACTGTTCATAGCGCGTACAATGTTATGCCGCAGCGCACATTTTGCGAGTACCTGCAAATGCTTCAAGCGAAAATTGCGAAAGCAAACAAACACACGAACATACCATTCACACGCAAATGCATTCGCACACGCATACTCGTACAAACAGACGGCAGGATGTCGTGCAATGTGAATTTGCACCCAACACACTCCCCCTCAGCCTGCCGGCTGCATCCCCATCATTCCATACTAGTTCATGCTCATTCCACTCATGCGCACACAACGCCAATGAGGCTCATCCGCAAGCCTCTTGGTGAGGAAGTCTGCTGGCTGCTGGTGAGTCTTGATGTAGATCGGATTCACCGTCCCCCTCTTCACCTCCTTACGCAGCCAGTGCCACTTGATACGCATGTGCTTATTCAGCCCATGAAGCACAGCGTTCCTGGCCATCCCAAGAGCTCCCTTGCTATCACAAAACAGCGGCGTAGCAACCTTTTGCTCCTGGCCAATCTCCTCGAACAGCCTCCTCAGCCAAATCACCTCCTTCACCCCATGGAACATCGCCATGTACTCTGATTCCACGGAAGAGAGTGCTGTCTCCGTCTGCTTCTTTGACCTCCAACTAACCGGTCCTCCCCCAACTACGCAGATGTATCCTCCCACAGATGAGGAATCCTCCTTCTCAGAGGCCCACGTAGCATCAGTAAAGCAAGTAAGAAAAAGCTTGCCTTCTCCAAGCCTCTCCCCCTTCTCTTTCAGCACCTCAACCCCTTTCTGCTTCACCTGTGCAGATGCGGAGTATTGAACTCCAATGCTTGGGTGAGAGTTCAGATACTTCACCACACGCTCAGCTGCATCCACCTGCTCCTCTGATGGATTCTGCACTACCCTAGCCAGCTGCCCAACCGAGAAAGAGATGTCGGGTCTCGTGTGAACTGCTGCATACAAGAGGCTGCCCACCAAGGACTGAAATTGCTGCTGCTCCTCGGCTTCAACCCCTTCATCCTCTGCAGCTTTCACAAGCTTGAATTCTGCTGGCAGGGGAGTTGCAACCTTGCGCTCATTCTCAATTCCGTACTTCTCCCCAAGCTCCTTGATGAACTTCTCCTGGTGCAGCTTCAACCACCTGTGATCCAGATCCCTCTCCACGTGCATCCCGAGGTAGTACTTTACCTCCCCAAGGTTCTTGCACTTGAAGTTCTCCATCAGCTGCTGCTGCACCTTCTGGATCTCCTTCATGCTGCTGCTAAAGAGAAGAATGTCGTCCACATAGACCAGAAACAGCACCAGCTTCTCCCCCTCCCCCTTGAGAAAGAGGCTCTCATCACAGCTGCTGGTCCTGAATCCCATCTCCTCTAAAACAGCTGCCAAGTTCTGGTACCAGCAGCGTGGCGCCTGCTTCAAGCCATAGATGGACTTTTTCAGCTTGCACACCCTGCCCGTACCATCCTCATACCCAGGTGGCTGCGTCATGAACACCTCCTCCTCTAAAATCCCGTTGAGAAATGCCGTTGATATGTCCATCTGGATAATGAACTTCCCACTAACGGCTGCATCTGCCAACAAGACACGAAGGGTAGGGGGTTTGGCAGTGGGAGCAAAGATCTCATTGAAGTCCCGCTTCTCCTTCTGCATAAACCCCTTAGCCACCAACCTACTCTTGTAGATGGTGACCTGCCCCTTGTCGTCAGTCTTGATCCTTAGCACCCACTTGCATTGTACCGCTTTCTTTCCCTCAGGCAGCACCACTAGTTCCCAAGTCCCATTCTCCAGCAGGCTCTGGTACTCAGCATCCCTGGAAGCTAGCCATTTGTCCCTATCTGGTCCAGCTAATGCCTCCTCCATGCTAGCTGGTTCCTCTGGTGCAGGGGCAAGAAAACAGTACGCAGGTTGATCCTCCTCATCCGGGTCATAGCCATGCGGTAGAATCAGCAATGCCTCCTCGGTCCCAAGCTGCTGCTCCGCTACATCAGCTCTTGCAGTCAGCTTCTTAGTAGCCGTACGGGTACGTCCTGGCCTGGAGACGGGTGTCTCCCATCCCTTCATAACGACACCCTTCGGCTTCTTAGTTTTCCCCTGCTGCTGCTCTCCTCCCTCGGATCCAGCAGCTCCACTAGTGCTACCGCTAATCTCCACACCATCACCTCCACCAGCAGGTGCCTCCTGCACCTTCTCTTTATCACCACCCTCTGCAGCTGCCTCCTCTCCCTCCTCCCACACACTAGGAGTCAGGTCCAGCTGCATGGTAATCTGCTCCATCTGCTGGGACACCCTGGCCTCCGGCTGTTTCTCCCAGCTCCCATACATCATGCCCTCAACAAACTTCACATCCCTGCTGTCAAACAACACACCCTTGGAAGGCTCCCACAGCAGCCATCCCTTGCTCTCAGCTGCCAGCCCCAAATGCACACACCAGATTGCACTTGCCCCCAACTTACTGCGGTAGGTCTTGGGGACGTGGGCGACTGCCATGCAACCGAACACCCTCAGCATGTCCACCGGCGGCTTCCTCCCAAGCCACCTCTCCAACGGCACCCACGAGTCATCCCCAACCTTTGTGAGTACCCTGTTCCTAGCGACGGTAGCGTGCCGAACAGCATGGGGCCACATCAAGTTGCCCAGCCCAGATTCTATGAGCAGCGCCCTAGCTGTCTCCAGAATTGTCCGGTTCGCCCGTTCTGCTACACCGTTGGACTGTGGGGTGTAAGCCGTGGTCAGCTCCCTCTGGATGCCCTGCTTCTTGAGCCAGGCCGTCATCTCAGCTCCAAGGAACTCACCACCCCAATCTGTCCTAATCCGCTTCACCACACACTCCGCTTGCTTCTCCACGAACGGCAGCCAATCGTCCCGAATCGTGGAGGCGGCGTGATCTTTCCGCTTCAGCGGATACGCCCACATTAGCCTGCTCCAGTCATCCACTATGGTTAGGAAGTACCGCTCCCCCTTGTGCCCTTGCACCGGCAGCGGCCCCACCAAGTCCATGTGGACCAGCTCCAACGGCTTTTTGCTCCTGCCAGCCACACTATGGAAGGGGAAACGGGTGAACTTTGAAAGGAGGCAAATTTCACAGTTATCATCGGGTGGTTGTCCGTTCAGCTTTAAGCCCTTAACGGCTCCATCCTTCTCCAGCTGCTTCAGCAAAGGCATTGCCACATGCCCCAAACGTCGGTGTGCAGTTGCCCAATCTGTCTCCCCAGATCTGGCCGACACTTTCACACCAACTCCTCCAACGGCGTTGCACTCCCCCTGGGATGCAGACCCCTCTCTAGCCTGCCCCCCACCGTGCCACGCCTGCGCCGGCAGCTGCCACATAGATCTGTACACGTCCTTGCTCTCGTGCAGATCCCAAAGCACCCGATTGCCCAGCTTCCCCTTATAAGTGCGAGCCCCATCCGTGTTGGTGTTCACCCCAGCCTTGCCAAGCTTACGGAGGGAGATGAGGTTGGCCTTCAGGTCGGGGACGAGGAGAACGTCGTGCAGCACCACCGGCTTGCCATCCGCTCCCTTAAATGCAGCTCGTCCCGCACCAGCCACCTTCAACATGTGTCCAGAGGCAGAGCACACCTCATTAATCGGTGCAGCGCGTACGTCGTCCAGCAGGTCCTTGCGCGGCGTCATTGTCCAAGCAGCGCCTGTGTCCAACACCCAATAGTCCAGGGGGTGCAGCTCTGCTCCAGCCTTAGCAGATGCGTCTCCTTGCTCCCCCTTGTCTCCCATATGGAAGAATTGGCCCGCGGTGCGCTCCTTCTTCTTCTCCGCACCGCCGTTGCCCTTCGGGTTGTTGTCGGACGAATCAGCGACCATGTTGGCGCCGTTTTTCTGGTTCCTCCGCGCGCCGCCATCCTGGTGACGATTCTGGGGGGTCCATCCATCGGGTTTCTTATAGCACAAAAACCAGGGGTGCCCTTCCTTCTCACAATACCAGCAACTCCCTTTCATTTTGCCACCAGCACCCGACTTGCCCCCACGTCCAGATTTCGCACCGCGACCCCAACCGGTACCTCCTTGTTGGTCGTTGGAGTCGTCGTCTTTCTTTGCACCGCGTCCAGCACCACCGAAGCCACGTCCTTTGCCACGTCGGCTCCCTTGCATCCCGTAGCCGCTGCTGCCGTCGTCTCCACCCCTCAGTTGGCGGCGACGGAAGTCCTCCTCCAGAATCTTCGTCCGCACCCACTCGAGCGTCCACAAGCTCTGGTTCTGCGGCAGGCTCAATCCGCTCGTAAATTGAAGCCACGATTCCGGCAGCAGCGAGAGCATCTTCAAGCACTTTGTTTGCTCCGGGTAGGTGATTCCTGCGGTCGCCAACTTCGCGTAGAGGTCGCGCAATTTGTCCAGGACAGGTTGCACCGGCTCTCCCTCGCTCAGGCGCAACGCGGACAGCTCCCTCTCCAGCATCAATGTTGCAACAACGGAGGTCGGGGCGTGCAGCTCCTTCAACACCGTCCACGCCTTCGGACCGCACTCAACCTCCGGCAGCAGGTGCATGACGTGGTGACGCTGGTTCAGCTCCAAACTCTGCGACATCAAGTAGTAGCCAGCCGAGGCGCGCTCGTCCCAATCTTCCTGAAGGGCGGGGTCACTCGGTCTAGGCTCCTCCCCAATCATTAGTTTCAGCAATCCGATTTGACGGAAATAAAGTTGCATTTTCCAGGCCCAATCATCATAGCCCTCACCATTGAACTTCTCGACGGTGAAGTTTTTCAGCACCTCCTTGATCAGCGAGCCCTGGCTTGTTCGCGCTCCCCTTGGCGCAGAAACACCAGAATCATGGCTGCCGCTACGATCTTGGGCTGAAGATTCACCAGCTACCGCCGAGGTGTTGCCCGCCATAGCTACCTATATCGAGGATCACTATAACGCAGCTCTGATACCAGCTTGTTGGTGTAAGGGCCTAATAAACTCAAGCTATTAAGACTTTATCACACTTAAAACCTCTCCTCGGGGTCACCTCCAAGGGTCCTTGGGTGCCTGGTACAAGACCAGCCCCTATCCTCGGGTCCGAGTTTGTAGAGAGAGGGATCAAGAGGGACTTAGTCAAAACAGCAAGAGTACCTTGAGCGTCGCGCAGCGTATCGTGCAGACCGTCGACCGGATTAAGCTGAGAATTTCCTATATCGAAGCTCACTCTAAGAGCTTTAAAATAAGCCAAGTTGCCTCGCGAAAAGTTCTGCCATTACGAAGTTATGGCTCGGACAGCGTTAGCCTAGCGTTGGAGTGCTAGCGTACTAGCGTTGACTCGGGTAGCATTCCGCCGTCGCACCGCGTAGAAAAGAAATTCCAGCAAGGAAGGAATTCGCTTGAATCAATTTCACTATATTCAGGTACAAACAGAGAAGGAATAAATAGCTCTAGCTAGCAAGGACCTTGGGAATCAACCTGGGAACAACCAGGGATGATCCCAAATAATTCCAAGCAACAGAACCAACCTGGCTGGACAAAATAGCAGGTGATAGGTTGGTGAACAACCTCTGGTTCTGTTTTTCCAACCTGGGAAAACAACAACCAGGTTCAGGTCCTAAAAACAGAACCTGTTTTGTCTTTGCCCAACCAGCCAAATGCTGGTTCCGCTGGTTTCCCCTGGCCCTGTAGCATGCAGATACAGACAAACAACATCCAACCTTCACCTAAATTGTACCCCTATAGTGCCTGCCCTGCTACACTATAGTCAACCAAACAAAACAGTACAATTTCGAGTTGGATAGAACTGAATCTGCGCAATCAAGTAAGCCGAACCGCAAAGCTTCCATCTTGGGTTCCTTTGCGAGCTCGTCCTTTCTGCTTGTACTGTTCATAGCGCGTACAATGTTATGCCGCAACGCACATTTTGCGAGTACCTGCAAGTGCTTCAAGCGAAAATTGCGAAAGCAAACAAACACACGAACATACCATTCACACGCAAATGCATTCGCACACGCATACTCGTACAAACAGACGGCAGGATGTCGTGCAATGTGAATTTGCACCCAACACATTGATGACGTAGCATTGTTGTAGGTAAACTCTACCAGCGGAAATTGTTGCTCCCAAGTTGTTGGGCTGTCGCACATGGCGCGATTCGGTTGCTCCATGGTCTGGTTCGTTCTGATCCCACAAGTTTTTCCACAAGTTGCTTGTAACCTTCGTGTCATGATTGCTAATGATTGTGGATGGTAAACGGTGCACACGAACGATAGACGCCATGAGCATGTGAGCAGTTTGTTCAGCTAAGGTCGATTTCATTCACGCAGAGAAGTGATCGATTTTGGTCAGTCGATCAATGATAACCATGACCTCGTCGCTACCAGCAGGACACGAAGGTAACCTTGTGATGAAATCCATTGTAACTTGCTGCGAGGCGCATTCATGTGGCAGGACCGTCTTCATTTGCCTCACTTTTCTTTTGAGCGAACACTTCATCATCGACATGTGGGGCACGAACCCACGTGATGCTGTACGTCAATCAACAGCTCCGGCGAGTAATAGTAACGTTGCAGTTGCAGTTGCTGTCGCGTTTTTTCGACCCCGAAGTGACCCAAGGTAACTCCGTCGTGTGCCTCATGCACTAACAGGTCCCGTTGCAGTGAATATGCCAGTACCCAGATGCGGTTGGTGCCAGTCTTCACGTAATATACGTCCTTAGCTTCTGCTTGTTGCTGTGAATTTGCGGAGGTGAAAAACGAGTCAGTCTGGTGTTCGTGGGTGAATTTCTACATTGTTGGCCATGGCAAAAAATACCAGCATGTAAAAATTCGCTCTTAGAAGCTTTGGTCTGTTAGCGTTTCTCACTCATCATCTAAAAAATTGCTTCGATGTCCCGTAGGTGCTGTGCTCTGTCAGGGCTGTAAATCAGTATGTCGTCTAAGTACATGATCACGTATAATGCTTTGCTCATGGTCATTTGGAAGGTGGCGGGGGCGTTGGTCAGTCTAAAGAGCATCATGGTGTATTTGAAAGAGCTGTAGCTGGTGTAGAAGGCAGTTTTTTGGGCAGTCGGGCGGGTTCACGCGAATCTGATGGTAACCTTCTCAAAGATTGAATTTCAAGAAGATGAGGATTCGTCGGCTCGTGGGATGGGAAAACGGGACTTGATTGTAACCCTGTTGAGTGCGCAGTTGTCGATGCATATGCAAAATCCCCCGTCCATCTTCAGTGTGAACAGTATCAATGCTATGAAGGGTCACGAGCTTGGGCGAATGGATTTCTTCTCGAGCAGATAATATAGCTGCTTCTGCAGTTGGTCCAGTTCAGGTTGGGCCAGTCTGAACTGTTGCTGTACTGTTGGTTGTGTCCGCGGTTCTATTTCTACTCTGTAATCGTGCGGTCACTGAGGTGGCAGTCCCTTCAATAGACCATAGGGGAATATCCCGCTGTACTGCTTCAGTAGTGCTGCCAAGCCATTCAGTACGTGAGCAAGCCAATTCTGTAAATCGCTCGGTTTGTCTGCTGCTTCGGTTTCTCGGGCGTCAACCACTAGGGCATGATTCATCGTGATGGCGTTGCTGTTACTGTTTACTTGCATAGTGCAGTTGCCCGTCGTCTAATCTTTTCATAGGTTGTGTCGTTGCAACCAATCAGGGCCAAGCAAAATATTGGTCCCGTCGAGCATCGTGACTCACGTTTCCTGGCTGAACGTGAAGTTATCCCTGTAGAGAATCCGTACTCGGTCCATGCGTTCAGTATTGCTAGTGGCATGCCGTCAACTGGTCTCGCGCCGATTTTAGGTAAGCATCGGTCCAGTGTCAGTTTCAGTCTCCGTGCAGTGGCGGTGATGATTAGGATGTGGCTAGCCCCCTTGTTTACAAAGATTCTAACTAACGCTGAGCTTTATGGGACTATTGTTGCGATATATATTTATATATATTTATAACTGCTTCTAGCTTTAGCTCTAGTATAGTTATGTTACATTGCTGTTGGTGGTGCACATTTGCTTTGACCTTTATATTGTGTTGTTTTCTCATTAGTGAACAACCCATTCTCAACTTTCCTTGGCACGAACTCTCTCAACATCCGTTGGCCTAGGCTCCTAAGCCTAGGCCCTAGACCTTCCGCTAGTCCTTTGACAACAATCTATCGTCGAACCCTCCTTGTCCAGTCATGTGTGGTCGACTGCATGAATCGGCAATGTCACTCGGTGAGGGTCAGCTGGGTCCGCCGAGCTGCGTGACTTGTCTATAAAGGGCCCGTTTGCTACTAACTCCCAGCATTTCCCTGCTGCTTCATCTGTTTCTGCTGCTCCGCTCCTTCTTCTCCCTTAGCTTCCGTGCATTCGCTTTCGCAGTGCCCCAACTGGTTGAACGTAAAGCAGCACCCTTTTGAATGGTGCAGCAGCGGCGTTCGCAGCGACGGCGCGTATTGTGGTGTGCTCGTTCCTCCCACGAGCTAGGTCTCCCCAATTGCTGCTGTTGTAGAACCTCGGTCTTAGTTGGTGTAGAAAGTTGAGTCTCTCGGCCATGGCGATGATTTCTTTAAATTCGGTGACGTTTCGGAGTAGAATCTCCTGCGCGATGTCGCTTTTCAGGCCACCGATGTAGCGATCGATGCGCTCAGCTTCGTGCATGTATCCCACATACTAACATAACGCCATAAATCCACTGGTGTAGTCCTGAACTGAACCGGACTGGCGCCAAGTGCGGAGCTTCTATTGCGCTGAGATTGATGTAGCAATTGGCTCGAATCTTGCGTGTAGTGCTCTACGTGTCCGACGTGCGATACCGGGCTACCTCCACGAAATACGACAATGCCCGAGGTCCATTTGGTCCTTCTCGTGCCGGCAGAGCCTCGTAGTCGCTCGGCTTCTTGACGATGATGCGCCACCAATCTATGGCGGGTCCTCATAGTAACGACAAGGCGTATCAGATTTTTGCCGCGTCCGACGAGACGTAATTCACATTGAAGAAAACGTTAATCATGGAGATCCATACCAGAATCATCGGACCAGTTCGTTGACTCTGGTCGAAGTATGGCAAACGCTGCGGCTTAAGAGGCATGGGTAAAGAGAGTGATGTACATTGATTTGTGTTGCAATGTTTGTGCGAATTTGACCTCCGGCCAAGTTCGTCTATACAAGATGTGTCATCCCGTGGTCGTCGCAAACGTCATTGACACTGGGAGCAGGCAAATGCATGGTGCATTGACGCTGGGAGCAGGCGAATGCATGGTGCATTGACGCTGGGAGCAGGGGAATGCATGGTGCATTGACGCTGGGAGTAGGCGAATGCATGGTGCATTGCGTGCGGCGCGATCACTTGCTGAGCTCGAACGTTGTCCCACACTCTCGTTTTGGGTGATGGATGGTGCTCCTTGTGCTGCTATTCCTTGTATTTGTGATTGTTGTTGTTTTGCCCATACAATGTCGTTTTGCAGCGACGTGCGTTCTGCCGTTAGCACTTTCGTGCAATTGTCATGTCAGCTCGTTCAGGCGCTCCTGCACGAGGCTCGCAAGGTCGATATGTTCTGCCATGTCAAAGCGCAACCGGACTAGGTGCTAGGCGTTGTCGTGGCTGTACTCACTTACGAGAGAGCATAGGGACAGCGGCTCCTAGGACGCTTAAGGGACGTGAGTCCCTTCGAATGAAAAAACAAAAGTTGAATTCTGCTGGTTGCCAAAACCATGGTCCGAATGGAGTGCCTCTGATAGCGAAGTGTTACGGGTGCAATGTAGAGAGGTAGCAAGGATTGCACTAAATTGTCAAATGAGTAAAAAGTATGATCGAACGCATGAACAAATACTTGGAAAACATGCAAACGGTAGCGCGGTGCGTTTGAGCTAGCTAGTGCAAGGCTCTGGCTAGTCCCGAAGCGTAGGCCGACTCATGCCAGGCCAGCAATGCATGGTTTGGCAAATGCAGCGCGCGATGGCGGCGAAACACCGTTATCAGTAACGGTCGACGAAACGGTTGGTCATGTACGCCATGTTGACATGCAATGTAAGGAATGTAAAAAAAATCCTCAGAACAGGTAAAGGTTTCGGAAAGATAATATATTTAGTAAAATCTGGCAATGTAATGCAATTGGGGTAAAAGTAAAACCTGCATAGTAGGGTTAGGCTAAATGGCTGAAAGTAATCTCTACAGCCTACACGTTTTTTCTTTAATCTACACTGATCATAAGATGTCAACAACATGTATGTCTAGGTTGTAGGCTACAGTGAGGCACAGTTTCGAGGGTATAACCCAATTAGGGTTTTCCACATGTATCCAACCTTGTGCTAGTGCATCGATTCTGTTGTTTACGATTCTGACATGGTATCAGTCGCTGGGTTAGGCCCGTACCTACCGTTGTTCCCCTTGCAGCCCATGCACACTGCCTTGCCTATACACTACCCCGCGCGCTGCGCCTGCTCCCGTGCGCTGCCCGACCGTATGCTGCCCAGAGCGCCACACCTTCCCGCGCGCGCTACTTTGTCCGTGCCCTGCCTCCCGCCGCTCCTGCCTGCATGCGCTGCCCTGCTTGCAGTTGCTGCCATGCTTGCAGTTGCTGCCATGCCCGTACGCTGCCACGCATACTGCGCCTGCCCACACACGCTGCCCCACGCGCTTCGTCTGCCCTTACGCTGCCCCACGCGCCGCGCCTACCCGCATGTGCTGCTTTGCCCGTACCCTACCCCACGCAGCATGCCTGACCGTGTGCACTACCCTGCTTGTACGTCCTCGCGCGCCGCACCAGCCTGCGCACGCAGTCCTACTGTGCATGCCACCTGTGGACTTGCTGCCCAGCGCGACGAGCGCCCTGCTGCCTTGCTGCCCATCACGACACACGCTCCGTCGCCTCGATGCCGCACGCGCGGCTGCTTTGCATGACGCGCACACTACTGCCCCGCTAACTAGCGAGACAGACGCCTCGCTGCCCAGAGTGACGCATGCTCCGCTACCCCGCTGCCCAGCTTGATGCACGCGCCGTCACCCCGCTGCCCCGAGCGGCGGCTGCCTTGCGTGACGCATGCCACGCTGCCCACCGAGAAGTGCGCCGCGTCGCCCTACTGCCCCGCGCGCGTGCCTTGCAGTTGCCGCTACAACTGCCACAGCAGCAGCATCTGCTGCTCCAGCCACTGTAGCAGCCCCTACAACTACTACAGCAGCCTCTACAACTACTGAAGCAGCCGATACAGCTGCCGCACCTTGGTTTCCTTGCTGCCAGTGTTCCTCATCTCTACTATGCTACGCCATGCTACTTGACTACGCCGCCTTGACTACGCCATGCTACTTGCCCCTGAGGGGGATCCAGACGCCCTTGACATCCCGATCCCTCGCACTCACGCCGAGGCGGTCTCGGGACCCTGGGCTTCGTACTGGATAGCAGCTGAGGAGGCAGAGATGGCATCTTATAGGTCCACAGGCACTTGCGTCAATGCAGTCCCACCACCTGGGACGAACGTCGTCAGTTGCCAATGACTCTACAAGGTGAAGCGGCCGCCTGGATCACCACCTGTGTTCAAGGCACGCTATGTGGCGAGAGGCTTCAATCAGCGAGAGGGGGTGGACTTCTTCCAGACCTTCGCTCCCACCCCGAAGAAGAGTACTCTTCGGGTGTTGCTGCATATTGCAGCCCAGCGCGACTACGAGTTGCACTCCTTGGACTTTTCCACCGCTTTCTTTCAGGGGAGCCTGCACGAGCAGATCTGGCTGCGTCGCCCGCCTAGCTTCACTGGCTCTTTCCCACCTGGGACCCAGTGGCAGCTGCGTTGACCAGTCTACGGCCTGCGTCAGGCTCCACGTGAGTGGCACGACACACTTCGTTCGACCCTTGCAGCTCTTGACTTCTTTCCGTCGTCTGCTGACCCGTCACTGTTCATTCACCGTGGCTCGACCCCGTTCTTTGTCCTGGTCTACGTCGAAGACCTGGTGTTCGCCACTCCCGACCGACGCGCGCTGGCCTCCGTGAAGGAGGAACTGCAGAGGAGACACACTTGCACTGACCTTGGTGAGTTGCAGCACTACCTTGGTCTGCAGATCACCAGGGACAGGGCAGCTCGCACCATTACGCTGACTCAGTCGCATATGGTCGAGCAGATCCTCACGCCGTTTCGCTTCCCATTCTCCAAGGTACAGCTCACCCCTGTTGATGTGGATCATGGGCTCACGGCTCCACCTTCGAACGAGCCATTTGAGTCCAGCGGTCCATATCCTGAGCTGGTGGGTTGTCTCATGTACCTGATGACCTGTACTCGCCCAGACCTAGCTTACCCTCTTAGCGTCCTTGCGCGCTTTGTTGAACTTCGGAAACACCAACCTTCCCACTGGTACGCGGCTAAGAGGGTGGCGAAGTATGCAGCGAGCACATCAGGCATGGGACTTGTGCTTGGAGGGAAGCAGCCAGTTACACTCACAGGTTACTCAGACTCGTCGTGGGCCGACGACGCGGAGACGCTTCGGTCTATAGTGGGGTACTCATTTAGCCTCGTGGCAGGTGCTATTTCGTGGCGGCCGACTCGGGCGTCATCCGTCGCCGGTTCCAGCTGTGAGGCAGAGGTGTACGCTGCGGCCATGGCCGCTTAGGAGCTTTGCTGGCTGTCTTTCCTTCTCACCGACCTTGGGGAGCAACCTCGGTCTCCCCCACTCTTGTTCGCCGACAACAGGTCTGCTGTCCTGTTGTGTGAGGAGCCTCAACTGGTTGGGAAGGTGAAGCACATCTAGCTTCGTCACTTCCTTCTGCGTGAGTTGCAGCAGCGTGGCCAGGCCTGCGTGGTACATGTGGTCTCTGAGGCCAACATTGCAAATATCTTCACCAAGGCGTTGCCCCCTTGTGACCACCAGCGTTTCTGCACCCAGCTTGGCCTTGTGCCTGCCCGTCCTCACTTGCTTACGTAGAGGTGCCTTGTCCTGCATGTCTTGTACTCTTGCATCTCTATATATTTGTTATATACCTGCATGTGGACTGGCCTTGTGGCCCCTTGCTTGCTCTTAGAGTGTGTGGTGACTTTGAGCTCCACCCTGAGATTTCTCTTTTTCTTGTGGACTGGTCTTGTGACCGTTGCTTGCTCTTGTTGTTTCTACAAGACTACCGTCACCTAGACTATGGGGGTGTGTCAAACTATAATTTTATAGTTTGTATAGTTCTAGTCTAGGTGTTCTCCCTTGTGTTATTTTGTACTTGCACTAGGGTTAGGTTTTGCATATCTAGGTTTTGTACATGCGGGTCCAAAGTGTGGCACCCCCAGCAGTGGCTCAGCTAGCAGTGGCCGAGACGTCGGCCCCTGCGGCAACCGCGCCCTTACAGGCCCTGGTGCTGGCACTACCTGCTAGAGTCCTGACCACTCTGCGTCCAGCTACTACCGTTGATTCGACGACCTTCACTGTGAGCGTTTTGGTCCTCACGCGATTACACCGCACTGGCCCTCGCGTCTTCGCCACCGCACTGCTGCACCAGTTGAGTCTCACCTGCCTGGTCTAGGACCTTTTCCGACTGCACAAATAGAGACCTGTATTTCTAGTCTTGGTACGTGTGTTGTTTCCAGTCCAGGTGCCTCTGAGGGCTTCTGTGTAGGAGCTGCAGCTACCACTAGTCTAGCACCAGCCTTTGTCGTTGGCTCGGTTGCGACCTCACAGATTGCACAGCTTTCTTTCACCTTAGACTCTGGAGTGTCTAGCTGTTTCTTTCGCGACAGTACTGACCTCACACCACTGCGCACTCCAGTCACTGTCACCTTGGCTGACCCCTCTGTGGGACCTGTAGTAGCTCGCAGCACCACCACTCTCCCGTGTCCGGCGGCTCCCTCATGTTTTCTTACAAGTTACTACACCCCCTCGTTCTCTAGGAACCTGGTGGGTGTCAGTCACCTCCACGACCTAGGTGTAGTCACCACTTTCCCACAGGACGAGCCTGTTGCCTCCTGCACAGTTAGTACCACTAGGGCCCCTCTGGCCACTTTTCACAGGGAGCCGGGCTCTGGTCTGTACTCGCTACACACTGGGTCCCACCGCACTAGATCGGGTCAGGTCGCGTCAGGTCAGTTAGTTGCGACTGTCGCTCCCTCACCCACCGATCTGTCCTCTGGCACCACCGTCTACGTCACCCGTCGTTCCCACGTCTCAGTAGGATTGCACGTTACCGATTGGTCTCAGGTCTCCCAGAGTCGGTTTTCTTGCTTCCTTGCTCGCCTGCGCTGCTGTGCACTCCTTGTGTTGAGGGTCGGCAGCGCGCTGCTCCTTGTGTTGGGTGCAAATTCACATTGCACGACATCCTGCCGTCTGTTTGTACGAGTATGCGTGTGCGAATGCATTTGCGTGTGAATGGTATGTTTGTGTGTTTGTTTGCTTTCGCAATTTTCGCTTGAAGCATTTGCAGGTACTCGCAAAATGTGCGCTTCGGCATAACATTGTACGCGCTATGAACAGTACAAGCAGAAAGGACGAGCTCGCAAAGGAACCCAAGATGGAAGCTTTGCGGTTCAACTTACTTGATTGCGCAGATTCAGTTCTATCCAACTCGAAATTGTACTGTTTTGTTTGGTTGACTATAGTGTAGCAGGGCAGGCACTATAGGGGTACAATTTAGGTGAAGGTTGGATGTTGTTTGTCTGTATCTGCATGCTACAGGGCCAGGGGAAACCAGCGGAACCAGCATTTGGCTGGTTGGGCAAAGACAAAACAGGTTCTGTTTTTAGGACCTGAACCTGGTTGTTGTTTTTCCCAGGTTGGAAAAACAGAACCAGAGGTTGTTCACCAACCTATCACCTGCTATTTTGTCCAGCCAGGTTGGTTCTGTTGCTTGGAATTATTTGGGATCATCCCTGGTTGTTCCCAGGTTGATTCCCAAGGTCCTTGCTAGCTAGAGCTATTTATTCCTTCTCTGTTTGTACCTGAATATAGTGAAATTGATTCAAGCGAATTCCTTCCTTGCTGGAATTTCTTTTCTACGCGGTGCGACGGCGGAATGCTACCCGAGTCAACGCTAGTACGCTAGCACTCCAACGCTAGGCTAACGCTGTCCGAGCCATAACTTCGTAATGGCAGAACTTTTCGCGAGGCAACTTGGCTTATTTTAAAGCTCTTAGAGTGAGCTTCGATATAGGAAATTCTCAGCTTAATCCGATCGACGGTCTGCACGATACGCTGCGCGACGTTCAAGGTACTCTTGCTGTTTTGACTAAGTCCCTCTTGATCCCTCTCTCTACAAACTCGGACCCGAGGATAGGGGCTGGTCTTGTACCAGGCACCCAAGGACCCTTGGAGGTGACCCCGAGGAGAGGTTTTAAGTGTGATAAAGTCTTAATAGCTTGAGTTTATTAGGCCCTTACACCAACAAGCTGGTATCAGAGCTGCGTTATAGTGATCCTCGATATAGGTAGCTATGGCGGGCAACACCTCGGCGGTAGCTGGTGAATCTTCAGCCCAAGATCGTAGCGGCAGCCATGATTCTGGTGTTTCTGCGCCAAGGGGAGCGCGAACAAGCCAGGGCTCGCTGATCAAGGAGGTGCTGAAAAACTTCACCGTCGAGAAGTTCAATGGTGAGGGCTATGATGATTGGGCCTGGAAAATGCAACTTTATTTCCGTCAAATCGGATTGCTGAAACTAATGATTGGGGAGGAGCCTAGACCGAGTGACCCCGCCCTTCAGGAAGATTGGGACGAGCGCGCCTCGGCTGGCTACTACTTGATGTCGCAGAGTTTGGAGCTGAACCAGCGTCACCACGTCATGCACCTGCTGCCGGAGGTTGAGTGCGGTCCGAAGGCGTGGACGGTGTTGAAGGAGCTGCACGCCCCGACCTCCGTTGTTGCAACATTGATGCTGGAGAGGGAGCTGTCCGCGTTGCGCCTGAGCGAGGGAGAGCCGGTGCAACCTGTCCTGGACAAATTGCGCGACCTCTACGCGAAGTTGGCGACCGCAGGAATCACCTACCCGGAGCAAACAAAGTGCTTGAAGATGCTCTCGCTGCTGCCGGAATCGTGGCTTCAATTTACGAGCGGATTGAGCCTGCCGCAGAACCAGAGCTTGTGGACGCTCGAGTGGGTGCGGACGAAGATTCTGGAGGAGGACTTCCGTCGCCGCCAACTGAGGGGTGGAGACGACGGCAGCAGCGGCTATGGGATGCAAGGGAGCCGACGTGGCAAAGGACGTGGCTTCGGTGGTGCTGGACGCGGTGCAAAGAAGGACGACGACTCCAACGACCAACAAGGAGGTACCGGTTGGGGTCGCGGTGCGAAATCTGGACGTGGGGGCAAGTCGGGTGCTGGTGGCAAAATGAAAGGGAGTTGCTGGTATTGTGAGAAGGAAGGGCACCCCTGGTTTTTGTGCTATAAGAAACCCGATGGATGGACCCCCCAGAATCGTCACCAGGATGGCGGCGCGCGGAGGAACCAGAAAAACGGCGCCAACATGGTCGCTGATTCGTCCGACAACAACCCGAAGGGCAACGGCGGTGCGGAGAAGAAGAAGGAGCGCACCGCGGGCCAATTCTTCCATATGGGAGACAAGGGGGAGCAAGGAGACGCATCTGCTAAGGCTGGAGCAGAGCTGCACCCCCTGGACTATTGGGTGTTGGACACAGGCGCTGCTTGGACAATGACGCCGCGCAAGGACCTGCTGGACGACGTACGCGCTGCACCGATTAATGAGGTGTGCTCTGCCTCTGGACACATGTTGAAGGTGGCTGGTGCGGGACGAGCTGCATTTAAGGGAGCGGATGGCAAGCCGGTGGTACTGAACGACGTTCTCCTCGTCCCCGACCTGAAGGCCAACCTCATCTCCCTCCGTAAGCTTGGCAAGGCTGGGGTGAACACCAACACGGATGGGGCTCGCACTTATAAGGGGAAGCTGGGCAATCGGGTGCTTTGGGATCTGCACGAGAGCAAGGACGTGTACAGATCTATGTGGCAGCTGCCGGCGCTGGCGTGGCACGGTGGGGGGCAGGCTGGAGAGGGGTCTGCATCCCAGGGGGAGTGCAACGCCGTTGGAGGGGTTGGTGTGAAAGTGTCGGCCAGATCTGGGGAGACAGATTGGGCAACTGCACACCGACGTTTGGGGCATGTGGCAATGCCTTTGCTGAAGCAGCTGGAGAAGGATGGAGCCGTTAAGGGCTTAAAGCTGAACGGACAACCACCCGATGATAACTGTGAAATTTGCCTCCTTTCAAAGTTCACCCGTTTCCCCTTCCATAGTGTGGCTGGCAGGAGCAAAAAGCCGTTGGAGCTGGTCCACATGGACTTGGTGGGGCCGCTGCCGGTGCAAGGGCACAAGGGGGAGCGGTACTTCCTAACCATAGTGGATGACTGGAGCAGGCTAATGTGGGCGTATCCGCTGAAGCAGAAAGATCACGCCGCCTCCACGATTCGGGACGATTGGCTGCCGTTAGTGGAGAAGCAAGCGGAGTGTGTCGTGAAGCGGATTAGGACAGATCGGGGTGGTGAGTTCCTTGGAGCTGAGATGACGGCCTGGCTCAAGAAGCAGGGCATCCAGAGGGAGCTGACCACGGCTTACACCCCACAGTCCAACGGTGTAGCAGAACGGGCGAACCGGACAATTCTGGAGACAGCTAGGGCGCTGCTCATAGAATCTGGGCTGGGCAACTTGATGTGGCCCCATGCTGTTCGGCACGCTACCGTCGCTAGGAACAGGGTACTCACAAAGGTTGGGGATGACTCGTGGGTGCCGTTGGAGAGGTGGCTTGGGAGGAAGCCGCCGGTGGACATGCTGAGGGTGTTCGGTTGCATGGCAGTCGCCCACGTCCCCAAGACCTACCGCAGTAAGTTGGGGGCGAGTGCAATCTGGTGTGTCCATTTGGGGCTGGCTGCTGAGAGCAAGGGATGGCTGCTGTGGGAACCTTCCAAGGGTGTGTTGTTTGACAGCAGGGATGTGAAGTTTGTTGAGGGCATGATGTATGGGAGCTGGGAGAAACAGCCGGAGGCCAGGGTGTCCCAGCAGATGGAGCAGATTACCATGCAGCTGGACCTGACTCCTAGTGTGTGGGAGGAGGGAGAGGAGGCAGCTGCAGAGGGTGGTGATAAAGAGAAGGTGCGGGAGGCACCTGCTGGTGGAGGTGATGGTGTGGAGATTAGCGGTAGCACTAGTGGAGCTGCTGGATCCGAGGGAGGAGAGCAGCAGCAGGGGAAAACTAAGAAGCCGAAGGGTGTTATTATGAAGGGATGGGAGACACCCGTCTCCAGGCCAGGACGTACCCGTATGGCTACTAAGAAGCTGACTGCAGGAGCTGATGTAGCGGAGCAGCAGCTTGGGACCGAGGAGGCATTGCTGATTCTACCGCATGGCTATGACCCGGATGAGGAGGATCAACCTGCGTACTGTTTTCTTGCCCCTGCACCAGAGGAACCAGCTAGCATGGAGGAGGCATTAGCTGGACCAGATAGGGACAAATGGCTAGCTTCCAGGGATGCTGAGTACCAGAGCCTGCTGGAGAATGGGACTTGGGAACTAGTGGTGCTGCCTGAGGGAAAGAAAGCGGTACAATGCAAGTGGGTGCTAAGGATCAAGACTGACGACAAGGGGCAGGTCACCATCTACAAGAGTAGGTTGGTGGCTAAGGGGTTTATGCAGAAGGAGAAGCGGGACTTCAATGAGATCTTTGCTCCCACTGCCAAACCCCCTACCCTTCGTGTCTTGTTGGCAGATGCAGCCGTTGGTGGGAAGTTCATTATCCAGATGGATATATCAACGGCATTCCTCAATGGGATTTTAGAGGAGGAGGTGTTCATGACGCAGCCGCCTGGGTATGAGGATGGTACGGGCAGGGTGTGCAAGCTGAAAAAGTCCATCTACGGCTTGAAGCAGGCGCCACGCTGCTGGTACCAGAAGTTGGCAGCTGTTTTAGAGGAGATGGGATTCAGGACCAGCAGCTGTGATGAGAGCCTCTTTCTCAAGGGGGAGGGGGAGAAGCTGGTGCTGTTTCTGGTCTATGTGGACGACATTCTTCTCTTTAGCAGCAGCATGAAGGAGATCCAGAAGGTGCAGCAGCAGCTGATGGAGAACTTCAAGTGCAAGAACCTTGGGGAGGTAAAGTACTACCTCGGGATGCACGTGGAGAGGGATCTGGATCACAGGTGGTTGAAGCTGCACCAGGAGAAGTTCATCAAGGAGCTTGGGGAGAAGTACGGAATTGAGAATGAGCGCAAGGTTGCAACTCCCCTGCCAGCAGAATTCAAGCTTGTGAAAGCTGCAGAGGATGAAGGGGTTGAAGCTGAGGAGCAGCAGCAATTTCAGTCCTTGGTGGGCAGCCTCTTGTATGCAGCAGTTCACACGAGGCCCGACATCTCTTTCTCGGTTGGGCAGCTGGCTAGGGTAGTGCAGAATCCATCAGAGGAGCAGGTGGATGCAGCTGAGCGTGTGGTGAAGTATCTGAACTCTCACCCAAGCATTGGAGTTCAATACTCCGCATCTGCACAGGTGAAGCAGAAAGGGGTTGAGGTGCTGAAAGAGAAGGGGGAGAGGCTTGGAGAAGGCAAGCTTTTTCTCACTTGCTTTACTGATGCTACGTGGGCCTCTGAGAAGGAGGATTCCTCATCTGTGGGAGGATACATCTGCGTAGTTGGGGGAGGACCGGTTAGTTGGAGGTCAAAGAAGCAGACGGAGACAGCACTCTCTTCCGTGGAATCAGAGTACATGGCGATGTTCCATGGGGTGAAGGAGGTGATTTGGCTGAGGAGGCTGTTGGAGGAGATTGGCCAGGAGCAAAAGGTTGCTACGCCGCTGTTTTGTGATAGCAAGGGAGCTCTTGGGATGGCCAGGAACGCTGTGCTTCATGGGCTCAATAAGCACATGCGTATCAAGTGGCACTGGCTGCGTAAGGAGGTGAAGAGGGGGACGGTGAATCCGATCTACATCAAGACTCACCAGCAGCCAGCAGACTTCCTCACCAAGAGGCTTGCGGATGAGTCTCATTGGCGTTGTGTGCGCATGAGTGGAATGAGCATGAACTAGTATGGAATGATGGGGATGCAGCCGGCAGGCTGAGGGGGAGTGTGTTGGGTGCAAATTCACATTGCACGACATCCTGCCGTCTGTTTGTACGAGTATGCGTGTGCGAATGCATTTGCGTGTGAATGGTATGTTTGTGTGTTTGTTTGCTTTCGCAATTTTCGCTTGAAGCATTTGCAGGTACTCGCAAAATGTGCGCTTCGGCATAACATTGTACGCGCTATGAACAGTACAAGCAGAAAGGACGAGCTCGCAAAGGAACCCAAGATGGAAGCTTTGCGGTTCAACTTACTTGATTGCGCAGATTCAGTTCTATCCAACTCGAAATTGTACTGTTTTGTTTGGTTGACTATAGTGTAGCAGGGCAGGCACTATAGGGGTACAATTTAGGTGAAGGTTGGATGTTGTTTGTCTGTATCTGCATGCTACAGGGCCAGGGGAAACCAGCGGAACCAGCATTTGGCTGGTTGGGCAAAGACAAAACAGGTTCTGTTTTTAGGACCTGAACCTGGTTGTTGTTTTTCCCAGGTTGGAAAAACAGAACCAGAGGTTGTTCACCAACCTATCACCTGCTATTTTGTCCAGCCAGGTTGGTTCTGTTGCTTGGAATTATTTGGGATCATCCCTGGTTGTTCCCAGGTTGATTCCCAAGGTCCTTGCTAGCTAGAGCTATTTATTCCTTCTCTGTTTGTACCTGAATATAGTGAAATTGATTCAAGCGAATTCCTTCCTTGCTGGAATTTCTTTTCTACGCGGTGCGACGGCGGAATGCTACCCGAGTCAACGCTAGTACGCTAGCACTCCAACGCTAGGCTAACGCTGTCCGAGCCATAACTTCGTAATGGCAGAACTTTTCGCGAGGCAACTTGGCTTATTTTAAAGCTCTTAGAGTGAGCTTCGATATAGGAAATTCTCAGCTTAATCCGATCGACGGTCTGCACGATACGCTGCGCGACGTTCAAGGTACTCTTGCTGTTTTGACTAAGTCCCTCTTGATCCCTCTCTCTACAAACTCGGACCCGAGGATAGGGGCTGGTCTTGTACCAGGCACCCAAGGACCCTTGGAGGTGACCCCGAGGAGAGGTTTTAAGTGTGATAAAGTCTTAATAGCTTGAGTTTATTAGGCCCTTACACCAACATCCTCGTCGTTCCCCCCCACCACGGCTCCCTTCTAGACCCTGCACTTGGACGTCTGGGGCCCCTCCCCGGTCCTTGGCCCACGTCAGGAGCGCTACTTCCTGATTGTGGTGGACGACTATTCCTGCTACACCACGATTTTCCCCTTGCGACGGAAGGCCGACGTGCCTACCGTCCTCAAGCCGTGGCTAATAGCGTGGGGTGGCGCCCAGGACCTGTGTGGGCTTCGCCTACACTCGGACCATGGTGGTGAGTTTTCTTCCACTCGCCTGAAGATGTTCTGTCAGGGTCTGGGGATCCTCCAGTTTTTCACGTTACCGGCCTCTCCGCAACACAACGCGGTAGCGGAGCGACGCATCAGCCTGGTCATGGAGGTTGTCCGGACCTCCATGTGTCGTGCCGGTGCCCCCCAGTTCTTGTGGCCTCAGGCAGTCCGCTACGCACGTCCACGGGTGACGCCGGTCTCCCTTTGGACAGGTTCTTCGGGCGTAGCAGCTAACTTCCGTGTCTGGGGTTCGCTGGCTCACGTTTGCGCCCCTGGCGCGAACAAGTTGTCTCCGCGCACTCGTGCCTGCATCTTCCTTGGCTTCCCTTTGGACGCCTCCGCCTGGGTGTTCTACGACCTGCTCACCAACCAGTTCTTTGCTTCACAGGACGTCAGATTCGACGAGTCTGTCTGTTACTACAGGAGTTGACCCCACCGAGGTACTGAGGCCTTTCCCCCCCCCCCTGTTCCTCACTCTTGAGCCCCCACCAGTCGCTCCGATAGCCCCCCCCCCCCCCCCTTCGCGTCCTGCCCCGTCAGGTGTGTCGCACGTCACTCCGCACTCGTCCCCCCCGCAGCGTCCAGTTCCTGTCGTGTCATGGGGTGCGGAGGGTGCAGTTGCGGAGGGTGAGGGTACTGGGGCTGAAGGAGCTGGTGGTGTCAGCTCTGGGGGTGCAGGGGTTGTGGGCGTGGAGGTCACTCCTGTGGAGGACACGGTAGCCTCCAGTCAGCGGCCTCGCCCTGCCTCACCCCCTGGCTTCCCGTCCGTCCCGCAGTTTCCTTCTCGTTCTTCTCTACGGGGAGTTACTGTGGAGCGTGTTGGTGTTCCTATGGGAGGTACTGGAGGCCCCGGGGGTGTCGGTGGTGGAGGTGCTGGTTCTGGGGGTGCTGGAGCTGGAGGCACTGGCACTGTGGCGCCTACATCGCGCACTATACGTTTCCTGACCCGTGAGCAGCGTCTCCTCCGGTTGGAGAGGGAGGAGCGTGAGCGGTTTGAGAGGGAACAACAGCAGCAGCAGCAGCAGCAGCAGGAGAGAGTAGAGGAGGAGTCACAGTAGCAGCAGCAGCAGGAGAGCGTAGAGGAGGAGTCACAGCAGCAGCAGCAGCAAGAGAGAGTAAAGGAGGAGTCACAGCAGTAGCACGAGAGGGTAGCGCACGAGTCCCGGTCGCAGTAGCGGGTTCAGCTGCAGCCGCAGCAAGAGAGGGTAGAGGAGGAGTCACGGCCGCACCAGGAGAGGGTAGAGCAGGAGTCCCGCCCCCAGCGGGAGGTGCAGTTACAGACACAACAGGAGAGAGTAGAGGAGCAGTCACGGCAGCACCAGGAGAGGGTAGAGCAGGAGTCCCACCCGCAGCAGCAGGTGCAGTTACAGACCCAGCAGGAAAGAGTAGAGGAGGAGTCACGGCCGTAGCAGGAGAGGGTAGTGCAGGAGTCCCGGTCGCAGTAGCGGGTGCAGCTGCAGTCGCAGCAGGAGAGAGCAGAGGCGGAGCCATAGGAGCAGCAGCAGGGGCTGGTACCATTGCAGCAGACGCCAGAGAAGGCGGAGCAGCAGCGACTGCGACTACGCGACCTCCCCGACCCAGCACCTGCACGTTTTGTTCGTGGTTCCCTACCGTCCCCTCCTGTTTCCCCTATTGAGTCCCATTCCTCATCCCAGTGGACTCGTCGTTCCTCCCTCAGTCGTGCTGTGTCCCCAGAGCGTCGTCGGTCCCGTCACCGTGCAGACGGTCCATTCCACCTTGTTCTTCGCTCTTGTGTTCCATCTCCTCTTGTCCTTCCACAGCTCCCTGGGTCATCACTCACAGTGCTTCACGACCTGTTGTCCTAGTACGTGTGTGCCTCCCGTCCTGTCGTCTCCCGTGTTTTGTCCACGTTGGTCACTCACCCGAGAGCACCTCTGTCGCCTGTCTCAACTCTTGTTACCACTGTCGCTGGCTTTGCCTCTTCCCACCGCCTTCACAACGCCGTTCTCTGGGGGTGCTCCTGTCTTTCCCTTGGAGGTCAACAAGGATAGGCATTTCGAGCTTGGTTTCCTTGCTGCCACTGTTCCTTATCTCTACTATACTACGCCATGCTACTTGACTACGCCGCCTTGACTACGCCATGCTACTTGCCCCTGGATCCAGACGCCCTTGACATCCTGATCCCTCGCACTCACGCCGAGGCGGTCTCGGGACCTTGGGCTTTGTACTGGATAGCAGCGGAGGAGGCGGAGATGGCATCTTATAGGTCCACAGGCACTTGCGTCAACACAGACCCACCACCTAACCCGTTGCTTGCTCTTGTTGTTTCTACAGGACTACCGTCACCTAGACTATGGGAATGTGTCAAACTATAATTTTTTAGTCTGTGTAGTTCTAGTCTAGGTGTTCTCCCTTGTGTTATTTTGTACTTGCACTAGGGTTAGGTTTTGCATATATCGGTCAAACTTCTATGCTATAGTCTGTGTAGGCTGTAGTGGGGTAGACTATATGGGGTACAACATTTCTAGGTTATCCTACTTGTACCCACCTCTTTCCTAGTTCATCCATTCCTCATTCTTCACATGGTATAGAGCAGGTTCCCTCGTGGGAACGCTTCTCAAGGACCACCACTGAACTCGATTTTTCCCACCCGAGGCGCGCCCCGTAGGCCGCCCTTACGACGCGCTCCCTTAGCGGCCCCTCTCACGGCCCCTCGCGCCACCCTTAGCGGCCCCGTCGCCGTCCTTTGCGGCCCCGTCGCCACCCCTCTAGGCCCCTTACGGCCCCTTTGCGGCCCGGTCGCCGCCCCTCTAGGCCCCGTCGCCGCCCCTCTAGGCCCCTCACGGCCTCTACGCGGCCCCGTTGCCGCCGCTCTAGGCCCCGTGGCCACCCCTCTAGGCCCCTCGCCGCCCCTTCGCGGCCCCGTCGCCGCCCCTAGTGGCCCCGTCGCCGCCTCTCTAGACCCCTTACGGCCCCTTCGCGGCCTCGTCGCCGCCCCTCTAGGCCCCTTGCAGCCCCTCTGCGGCCCCGTTGCCGCCCCTAGCGGCCCCGTCGCCGCCCCTGGAGGCCCCGTCGCCGCCCTTCGCGGCCACCTCGCCGCCCTTCGTGGCCCCGTTGCCCCCCCTAGCGGCCCCGTCGCCACTCTTCACGGCCTCGTAGACGCCCCTAGCGGCCCCGTCGCCGCCCTTTCACGACCCTATTGCCGCCTCTGCCAGCCCCGTTGCCGCCCTTCACGGCCCCTTCACCGCCGACCCGCCCAGCAGCCGAGCCGCCAAGCCGTCCAGCACCCGAGCAGCCGAGCCACCGAGCCGCCCAGCAGCCAAGCCGCCGAGCCGCCCAATACCTGAGCCACCGAGCCGCCGAGCCGCCCAGCAGCCGAGCCGCCGAGCCGCCCAGCAGCCGAGCCGCCGAGCAGCTACCGTCGAGCCACCACTGCCACTACCGAGCCGCTGCCACCGCTATTGTAGCCCTGCTCCTTCCGGCGCGCCCCGGCCCTACCCACCCAGACTGGTGAGAGCCCTCCCTGCTAGACCACTGCTATCATGGCTACCCCCAGTGTCCTTACCATTGATGCTGAGGGTCGTGCTGTTGACTTCGAGGTCTGGATCGATGACCTGCAGCTTTTCCTACAGTGCGATAGGGCAGACAGACTCTCCCTGTTCGATCTCACCTCTGGTGCCTCTCCTGCCCCGCCTACTGATGCTGATAGCACTGTTTGCTCACAGTGGGCCACGCGAGATGCTACTGCCCATCTTGTTGTGCGTCGCCACTTACCGACCGCTGAGCGTGCGCATTTTAGTCAGTACAAGAATGCTAAGATGTTGTACGACGTTGTAGTTGCACGCTACTCTTCCCCTGCCACTGCTGCTCTTAGCCGCCTCATACTGCCGTACCTGTTTCCCGACCTCGCCGCCTTTCCGACCATTGCTGACCTCGTTACGCACCTTCGCACTAGTGACACCCGCTACTGAGCTGCGCCTTCTGCTGATTTCTGCGCCAAGAACCCCCCCCCCCCCATGTACATTGTCAATCTCATATTATCTAGCTTGTGTAGGCTATAGTGGGGTAGACTCTATGGGGTACAGTTTCCTAGGGTTTCCTGCTTGTACCCAACCTTGTGCTAGTTCATTCACTCCTTCTTTCTTCACATGGTATAGAGCAGGTTCCCTCGTGGGAACGCTTCCTTGGGCCCACCACTAAAATATTTTTTCTGACCGGAGCGTCAGTCGCTCCTGCCCGAGGCGCGCCTTGTTGGCCGCCCTCCCAGGCCCCTAGTGGTCCCTAGCGGCCTCGTTGCCGCCCCTACGCGGCCCCGTAGCCGCCACTAGCGGCACCGTCGCTGCCCCTAGCGGCCCCGTTGCCGCCTCTCTCCCAACGCAGCCCCGCCGCCGCCCCTACGCGGCCCCGTCGCCGTCACTACGTAGCCCCGTCGCCACCCCTACGCGGCCTCGTCGCCGCCCCTAGCGGCCCTGTCGCCGCTCCCCTACCTACGCGGCCCCGTCACTGTTCCTAGCGGCCTCGTCGCCGCCCCTACGCGGCCCGGTCGCCGCCCCTACGCGGCCCAGTCGCCGCCCCTAACGGCCCCGTCGCCGCCCCTAGCGGCCCCGTCGCCGCTCCCCTTCCTATACGACCCTGTAGCCACCACTACACGGCCCCGTTGCCGCCCCTACGCGACCCCGTAGCCGCCTCTGGCGGCCCCGTGGCAGCTCCCCTCCCTACGCGGCCCCGTCGCCGCCCCAAGCGGCCCCAACGCTGCCTTTGCCGGCCCCGTCGCCGCCTCTACCGAGCAGCCCAGCAGCTGAGCCGCCCAACAGCGAAGCCGCCGAGGCATCCAGCAGCCGAGCCACCCAGCAACCGAGCCGCCAAGCCGCCCGACAGCCAAGCCGCCCAACAGCCGAGCGGCCGAGCCGCCCAGCAAACGTACCGCCGAGCCGCCCGACAGCCGAGCCACCCGACTGCCGAGCCGCCAAAGAGCCGAGTCGCCCAGCAGCCGAGCCGCTTAGCCGCCGAGCCGCCCTGCCGTCGAGCCGCTGCTGTTCCTACTGGTGCGCCCCGGCCCTACTTACTCGGACTGGTGAGCTCACTTCTTGCTAGGCCACTACACTCATGGCTACCTCCAGTGTTCATACATTTGATACTGAGGGTCGTGCTGTTGACTTTGAGGTCTCGATCGATGAACTCCAGCTGTTCATCCAGTGCGATAGGGCAGACGACCTCTCCCTGTTCAATCTCACCTCTGGTGCCTACCCTGCCCCGCCTGCTACTGGTGACAGTACCGTTCGCTCACAGTGGGCCACACGCGATGCTGCTGCCCATCTTGCTATGCGTCGCCACTTACTGACCACTCAGCGTGCGCACTTTAGCCAGTAGAAGAGTGCTCAGACCTTGTACGACGTTGTAGTTGCTCGCTACTCTTCCCCTGTCACTCCTGCGCTGAGCCGCCTCATGCTACCATACATCTTCCCTGACCTTGCTGCCTTTCCCATAGTTGCTGACCTCATTACGCACCTCCGCACTAAAGACACTCGCTACCGCGCTGCGCATCCTGCTGAGTTGTGTGCTAACAACCCCCCCCTCCCCCATGTACATCAACCTCTACTACATAGTCACCCAGCTCCCTAACTCCCTTTGCTTAGTCAGGGACCACTTCCTCTCAGTTTGCCCCACCACTCTCACCGTTGACCTCCTCGAGGAGCGCCTCCTAGCAGCAGAGAAGATCATAGTCGCTGTAGGAGCCTCTCGTGGTGACCCTCGCACCCCCGTCTTTGAGGGGTGTTCCTCTTCCCCCCTCTTGCCTTCTGTTGCTTCTGCTGCTACGGCCGACCTCGTTGGTTTCGAGTCGGTCGGCGTTGCGTCTGCCCCTAGCGAGAGACGCCGCACCGGCAAGGGCAAGGGGGGCAAGGGCGCTGGAGGGGCTGTCGGGGGCGGTGGAGGTGGTGGTGGAGGCAGTGGAGGGGGTGGGAGTGGTGGTGGGAGTGGTGGCGGGGGTGGAGGTGTTGGTGGCAGCAGTGGAGGCGGAGGCGGTGGCGGCGGTGGCCGAGGGAGCGAAAGCGGCGGATGTGGCGAAGGCGGCGGGGGTGGCGGAGGCGGCGGGGGTGGCGGATGCGGCGGAGATAGCGGCGGCAGCGGTGGAGCTGGTCGCGGCTCTGCGCAGAGGAGTGGGTCCAGTGGTGGTCCGCGCCAGCAGCAGCAGCGTAGTCGTGAGACCCTGTCCCCTCAGCAGCTCCGTGAGTGATACTCTGCGCATCAGCGCAGTGGGGGTACTGGTCCCTGCACGTACGTCCTCCGTACCGGCGACCACGCTAGTGAGTAGTGCGGGGGCCCGCACTCCACCCAGCGCTGCTTCGGCCGACTGACGGACGCGTGGCACCACCAGTACCCTGAGGCCTCTGAGATCCCTTGCTGGGCAGAGTTGTAAAAGGCAGGGGTTGCAATCTTTGATCTTTATTATGATGCTACTCTTGTTGCAACGTATGCTGTGTCTGATAGTCTTTAGGGTGACTGTTACCTGTATGTTCTGCCCGACCCGGGCATTGAGGCTGCTGGTCTAGGTGCTGGTGAGGCTGTTGCTCTAGGTGCTAGTGCGTCTGCTGCCCTAGGTGCTGGTGAGTCTGCTCTCTCAGGTACTACGTTGGCTCAGGCCTTCCACACCTTCACCCTTGACTCGGGTGCTTCCCGCTCCTTCTTTCGAGACCGCACCACGCTTACGCCACTTAGTCGGCCGGTTGCGGTCTCCCTGGCGGACCCCTCTGGGGGTCCTGTCCTTGCTAGCTTCTCCACTCTCTTTCCGTGCCCGGCAGCCTCCTCTGGCACCGTGTCAGGTCTCTACCTCCCCTCGTTCTCAACGAACTTGGTGAAAGGAGCTGATCTACAGGATAGGGGGGTTGACCAGTTCACTCCTGCGAGTCAGCGAGTGACCCACTCTACGTGTGCTCGGACGGGCCGACACTTGGCCACGTTCACCCGTCGGCTCGGGTCGAGCCTGTACACACTTACCTCTGAGTCTCCTCCGGCTACTAAGTCTGGTCAGGTAGCTGCATCAAGTAAGGTGTTTGCTGCAGTGTCCAGGTCTGGTCCTGAGTCTGGTCCCTGCTCGAGTCGTCTCCTGTCCCACCAGACCCTCCTTTGGCACCACCGCCTTGGTCAACCCTCCCTACCTCGAGGCACTTTGCGGCCACGGCCGCACTTTGTTCCGCTCTTTGAGCAGGTTCTTGGTCTCCCGCCTTCTACTGGTCCTGCTCCTCCCTTAGAGTGTCCGCAGCCTGTCCAAACGCAGTCATAGTTACAGCCCCCCTCCCCCCTACCTGCTCCTTCTCCCTACACTGGTCCTACAAGAGGTCTTGCTGAGCATCGTGAGCCTGCATCTCGTCTTGCGTTGCCTGTTCGTGCTACTCGCACTAGTCGTCGTGCTCCGCATCCTCTTGCGCTCCCGGGAACACACCAGATGGCACTGCGTCCTTCCATTGCTCCTCTGCGTGTCCCGTTGCCGTCTCCTCCAGAGTCCTCTCTTCCTGCTCTTGCTGACCCGGAGTCTGACTCTCTTCGTGCTGCCAGTCCTACTCTCACGCGTCTCCTGGCTACTGTTGTCACTGACCCTTCCTTTGAGTCCACTCCTGCGCCTGCCTTAGTTGCTGAGCTTGTCAACTTTGCTGCTCGCTGTCGTCGAGACTACGCCGCTAGTCTCGTTGCTGAGTCAGAGTCTGTCCTCTGTCCGTCGTGGGTGAGTGTGCTCTTAGCACGGACGTCCTTGAGGACAGGCAGGAGGAGTTCCAACGTTTTGCTGCTACTTTGCCTCATCTCGTGTCCACGCTGATTGCCCCTGAGGGAGACCCGCATGCACCAGACATCCGGACTACTCGATCGTACGCTGAGGCGATCGAGGGTCCCTACTCCTCTCAGTGGCAGTCAGCCATGGACGCAGAGATGCCTTCCTAGAAGTCCACAAGCACCTACGTCGACGAGGTTCCCCCACCTGGGGCGAACATCGTCAGTGGCATGTGGATTTTCAGGGTGAAGCGACCACAGGTCCTCCGCCTGTCTTCAAGGCGTGTTACGTTGCTCGAGGCTTTAGTCAGCGGCAGGGAGTTGACTACTTTCAGACCTTCTCTCCCACCCCGAAGATGACCACTCTTTGGGTGCTGCTGCACATAGCCGCTCAGTGCGACTACGAGCTCCACTCTCTTGACTTCAGCACAGCTTTCCTACAGGGCAGCTTGCACGAGGAGATCTGGCTGCGCCGCCCACCTGGCTTCACTAGGTCGTCCGGCTTCCTCCTGGTACCTAGTGGAGCCTCCGGCGGCCAGTCTACGGTCTCCGCCAGGCGCCCCGTGAGTGGCACGACACACTGAGGACTACACTTGCGGCTCTTGGGTTTGCTCATTCTACAGCCGACCTGTCGCAATTTCTGCGCACCGACACCTCTTTGTCGCCGTTCTACATCCTCGTGTACGTCGACGACTTGGTCTTTGCCACTGCTGATACTGCTGGACTCGCCCACGTGAAGCCCGAGCTGTAGAAGAGACATACGTGCACAGACCTCGGTGAACTGCGCAGCTACCTTGGCTTGCAGATCACCCGGGACAGAGCACAGCGCACCATTACCCTGACTCAGTCACACATGGTGCAGCAGGTCCTTCAGCGCTTCGACTTCGCGTACTCCTCGTCTCAGGCCACTCCTCTGTCTACTCGCCACTCGCTCTCAGCTCTGCCTTCGGATGAGTCCGTAGAGCCGAGTGGGCTGTAATCAGAGTTTGTTGGCTGCCTCATGTACCTGATGACCTGCACTCGACCTGACCTTGCATACCCTCTTACCACTTCAAATTTTCGGACGGAAAATCATCAGTTCCTCTAATGACTTAATGTCGGGGTTTGCACAATAAAACTGAATGTCAATGCATAAAATAAATATAAAAGAACAAGATAATATCTTACCACCAGCGCTCATCTTGAGCTTTGAAAAGAAGATGACCTCCAAGGAAATTAGGCAACCTGCAAGGAAAGTCATCAGACCTAAAGGGAGAAACAGGCGACCTGCGAGAAGAAACAGACGGGGTGCAATAATGAAACAAGGAATACAAGCAGAAACTACATGAACTACCACGGAATGCAACGACTACGCTGGCTGATGCTTCGCGTCGGCGCGTAAGGGCTGAAACAACATAGAAACAGGTAAACAAGATGAGCCGAAGGAGAAAAAAGGCCAACTATGCTCGTAAGTCCGAAGACAATAGGGGAGTTCCATCTCACGTACTTGTGAAAGTTTAGAAGTAAGAAGAGGGTTGCACTAGCAAGAATGAGGATACAAATAGCAAACCCTAGAAGGGTTGTACTCGCTATAGAGGACCCCACTACAGGCTAGAGCATAATATTCTGACACACCCCCATAGCCAAAGTGGGGTCTAATCAGCAGCGCAAGCAAAGCAGTACAAGCTCAGGGTGGATCACACTGTCACCACACATTCTCAGCACAAGTTCAAGAAGCAATAGTTTAAGTTCACAATTATGAGCAAAGCTAGGGGCTATCGCATAGGGCAAGTGAGGAGGAGGAGAGAGAGTGAGAGGAGAGGAGATAGAAGGCGATGGCTGAAGCTGCAGACACACGGGCAACGGGAGGCACACTGGCACAGTGGCTACCGGAAGAACGCTCCGGACTACTGGAGTAACTGGCCCCGCGGCTAAAGTAGCGGCAGACGAGCAACGGACTCACGGGCGACTGGCACAGCTGGCTACGACTGGGCTACCGGAGCAACTCCCCGGACTACAGGTGCTGCAGGCGACACGACGGCAACCTCCATTCAGCTTCCCCAAACTATCCCACTCCCCCTGACACACACCCGCTGCGACACGCCTAGCTCCACTCCCCCTTCACCCCCCCTTAGTACCACTCCACCGGCTCCAACAATTCCACCCCCCCTCAGCGGCAGCTGCAGCACAAGGAGACGGAGGAGGAGGAGGAGCAGAGAACGGCACACAGTTGGGTTACCCCCATACCCCTCACCCCCAAACCCTAATGCAGGAGAATGGGGAGTAGGAGGGGTGGGGCGCTTGTAGAAGCATGGGGGACAGCGGATAGGGCAGGGGCAGCAAGGAACGGGCCCACCACGGGCCTGGTACGGTCACCCGAGCCGCACGCAGGCGGCCCGAGCCGCGCGCGGGCCTGGCGGAGTGCGTACGGGCCGCGCGCGGGCCTTGCGAAGCCCGTACGGGCCGTGCGCTGCCTGGACGGGCCGCGCGCAGGCCACGACGGGCAACAGGGGGCGACGCGCGGGTCCCCGTCGTCGCTGCGCGCCTCGGGGCGCACAGCGGGCAGAGAACCGCCGCGCGCCTTAGGGCGCACGGCGGGAAGAAAAACTGCCACACGCCACGGGGCGTGCGGCACCAAGTGTGGAGGTAGGAGTTGCAGCGGAAGCTAGGAGGTGGTAAGTCCACCCACAGGATCGATCCAAGGGGATCGACCTGCTCTGATACCATGTGAAAGTTTAGAAGTAAGAAGAGGGTTGCACTAGCAAGAATGAGGATACAAATAGCAAACCCTAGAAGGGTTGTACTCGCTATAGAGCACCCCACTACAGGCTAGAGCATAATATTCTGACAGTACTTGCTCCGCTGCGGCAAACACGCAAGGTGAGTCGATCTGCAGTGCGTGGTGCTTGGTTGCGAGGCTCGGCGATTATGGAATGGGGTGCGAGGAGAGAGGCAGAGGAACGAAGTGAGAGACTAGCGCAGATACTGGGAGCTGAGCTTCGCAGAAGGCGCTAGACGCAACGATATGCATGGTGATGAAACTTACCTGGAAAACAAACGATTCGACACAACGACTGAAGGAGCTTGGACTTAGCGGCTGCGGAGACAAATGTGATGACTCACCAAGAAGAGAAGCGGCTGCGGGAACAAAGAGGTGACGGACTAAGAACAGAAGCGGCTGCGGGGACTTTGGGAAAATAACTACTAGTGATTTTCCTAGTAACAGCTTTTTGATCAGACTAACGGGCGCTAGCTCTAAGAAGCAACATCTCAGACAAGCAGGTACAGAGCACCATACCCACCTCGCCATTACAAGCCTGACGACAAAATCGCCAACTGGCGTTCCAGCGATGCAAGCGCCAGCGTGGTGTCGAAGTTGCTAATTCAACGTGGCTCAACATCGGCAAAAGGTCCTTGCTCACCTCGCTTGGTCAGTGCTGTCACAACAACGATTGGTTTCAGCAGCGCTGTCAGAGTAGCGATTGGCCCGTGAAATCAGCGACACGACCTAGTACACACCCACCGACAGGACACCAGAGACAGGGCACAGCGCTAGTCACGGCCCGAGAGCACCGTCCTTCCTTTGGCCGCTGAACGTTCGACGAGTACCCAAGTCACGCGATTCTAGTGCTTTAATATCTGCGTCCATGGATATTATCTCCGCCGATGTCTGGGAATTCGCTGACGTCTTCCTGCTCCGGAAAAGTAGTGGCGGCTTCGTCTTCAAGTATGGTGTAGCTGTGCTCATTGTTCTCGTAGACTTGATTCGCATTTGCCTGCTCATCTGCGCAGTAATGAGCAAGATTCAGTCACCCTTAGAAGATGGCATCGTGCGCGTTCGGCTGTTGTCGCTGTCGCTGAACTCCTGGGTTCAGGTTGCGCGATGGGGGTTGATAGCCGTGGGCTTGACGCGTGTCTCGACTTGACGCGTGTGCCAGCCCAAGTGCTCGGATTGGACTGGGAAGGGGCAAAGCGGAATATACATAGCTCGGCCAGACGCCCGAAATGTCTGAAAATTTTGCAGTAAAGGCGACGCGGTCGTCGTTCTTCTTTGTTATCGGCGTAAAACCTTGATTGGGTTGAGATTTTTGCTTCATCGTCAAGACGGGGAGTCTTATGTGTTGAGCCATTTGTTTCGAGGGAGAAGGTGCGCGGGGTGGTATCACGGCATTCACAGCCGGTTGAGAGGGTTGGGAATATGTTCCCGCGACGCCATTCCGCAATGTCTAAAGCCCTTGCTCTGGAGTCAAAAGTCGCTGAAGCAGTTGTGCGACTGCAACGGTACCGATCGTTGCCGTCTCCTCGCTTGTCACAGCTGTCGAAAAGAAAGGCTCCGCCCTCGCTTGGACCCAAGCGATCTCATCGTGGACGCATAGTCACACGACGAAGTGATCGTCGAGTAGGCTTCTGCTGGTCAACGGAGGTGATGGTCGAGCATGTTCTGCTTTACGGTATTCGGTCGATACCCTCTGCGGAAGTCCGTCAAGAGGTTCTGCACAATGAGTCCGTTGAGAGGCTCTGCACAAGTCCATCAAGATGTTATGCGCGACGAGTCGGCCGACGAGCTCTGCCTTGAGGAGATTAACTAAACAACGGTGGGAACTAGACTATGGGCTTGGCACAAGCTGTCAGAGTGATCATAGCTCTGTCTGTGTTCTCTAGGACTTGTGTTTTCATAGGGCAAAGCAACAAGAGTTTCACTATGGAATGTTGAGAATACAGAGTTCAGAATGAACAAGCAATAGCAAAGATTGACTACATCACATGCATGATTTGCTAGTGCTCAGGCAGGTCGATTGCCAGCACGACAAAGTCGTCGATCTGCCAATGTAGCATCTCCACGGCCCGCCAACGCAGCTTGTGTGCGACTTGCCAATGCTGCATAATGCCCGAACCTGCCGACCGAAGCTGCACGACTGTGAAGGTCGCAGAAGCGCGCCGACTTTACCTCAGGAGGTTTTTGTGAAGTCAATCTGCATAACGGCATCACGTGCTCGACGGTGCACCGCAAGCAAAACTGTCGACACGTTAGCACCTACGCAATATGCTTGGTGACGTAGCCGTCTATCTGTACCTACTTGGTAGGTGCGCACATGTGTAGAAGTTCATCTGCCTTTGCGGCGCTGGCAGACCACTGCGGTGCTACGCTGGCAGAACCACTCTGTTGCAGCGTTGGCATGCCGCTCTTCTGCTGCGCCGGCATAGTTTGCCCTGTACAGGGCTTGCTAGGTGTTGCAATGCCATTATAGCTATATCGACTGGCATGCCTCATTGTAATCAATTGTTCATTTCACTATCTAGTGAAATTCTTGCCAAATTCCTTTGTGAACACAAGTAGTTAAAACGCTAATGCAACGCTACGATCACTCGAACATCCCCATGCCTTCTTCCATAGTCCTCTCCCATTGTGTAGTGACTCTTTGCAGCAGCCGGGTTGGTCTGTGCTTCAGCGGACACATTTCTCTGACCTCCAGATTCTTCGGCCATTTTTACGCGTAAGTTAATGCCAGGCGCCACCTTAGTTCGACGAAGTTTTCAGAGGTGACGATGCGAATGATTCCGAAGCCGCTCTTATACCATGTAACGATCAAAAGGTTGATCATGTCTAAGATAACCTCATGAATGTTCGCAAAGAGTGTGTGGTAGTGGTCGGCCCTTATGACCTCAGGTCGGAGTGAATTTAAATGACTGATATATTCGTTTATATTAGAGTACTAGGGAATATGAAACGACATAGACTTGACATGTAATCTAAGGGGTACATGTTGTTCAGGATCCGTCACTTTGAGAGCTTACGACGAACTCATTACTGAACTAAACGCAAATCCGCTCGGTAGAATTGTGCGCCTAAGGCTTAGCTAAGATGGTCTATGGAGAGAACCAAGTAAAAATGTCCAGCAGCCGCATGACTAGAATGGTGGAGGAAGTACAAACATTAGGGCATAGGAAGTTGGAGTTGGGGACTCCAAGAGAACCATGAGAGGGAAGGGGTTCTCCAAGAGCTAGGGTAGGATGGTAGGAACCTTCCCAGCAGCAAGGATGCAACCCTCATCATGAGGTTGTTGAGGTGTCACATGCAAATCCAATCTAGTTGGATTTTGCCTAGGTGTTGCAACATTTGCAACCCATGCTAGAAACTTCTAGCCACCCCAATCCAAAAGTCAAAGTTGCCTTCCTAACCACCCAACCAAAGATCTCTTTATAGTCATGTCCCAAGTAATCACCCAAATTAGATATAACCCCAAAAGGTAATAAGAAATCCAAATCTTGGAAATCTTGTATCTTGGGCGATCTTGGTCGGAATAAGGCGATCTTGGTGTCGTTGAAAAGCTCTGGATTTCTCCTGCATGATCAAGCATTTAGACTTGGAGAAAAACACAGAAATGATAATATCCAACAGCCATGCACAATGACATACGCTCATGCAAATCATGCACGCACAAGCACTCGGCAGGACGTTAGGATGACATGCACTCAGAATGACGTGCATCCAACAGTACATTCCCCAGTTGCAGCAAATCCTAACCGCTCCGAAAAGTTACGAACCTGTTCGCACCACACACCTGGCCAGTGCAATTGCCTGATGGTTCTGTTTCGACGGTTGAGATGCTACGTAACCGTGCGCGATTTTTCGCGTCATTCCGTCTTTTCGCCTTCATACTCCTTACTGCGTGCTTCACTTGCTACTGATAGCAATGCACTCTCCTTCCACAATTTATTATTCGTAACAAATCTTGACTAGGATCACCTCAGGAAGGTTTGTGCAGAGTAAATTGCAGCGGAATTATTGGTCTGATGTGTGAGTGAATATAAAATGATAGAGATAATTATAACAAGTACATACATAGGCTTATACAATGGGAATGTACAGCTCTATTTAATATTCCTAACAACCACTGTGTGACTGGATCACTATACATTGAGTTTAATCTGGCAAATCATAGATTGACAAATGAGAAAACTGAAACGAGAATGGTTGAACTAAGGAATGAAAGTGGTACAAATATGCAACCCTAGAAATGTGTATCCCATATAGGCTACCCCACTACAGCCTACACAACATTATAATTTGACACACCCCCATAGGCAAAGTGGGGGAGAACAAGGGGTCACAAGACCAGTCAAGCAAAGCAAAACAAAGCTCAGGGTGGATCACAAAGTCACCACACATTCCGAGCACAAGTTCAAGGCTACAGTGCCAGTTCACATGCAGGAGCACATATATATAAAGGGCTAAACAAGCAAGAGCAGGAGTATATATATTTGTGACAGTACAAGCAAGGTCAAGAAGTGAGCAAGTGCAGCAAGACAGGCACAAGACCAAGCTGAGTACAGAAGCGCTGATGATCACAAGGCGCAAGTGCCTTAGTGAAGATATCAGCAGTGTTGGCCTCAAAGGCCACGTACGCAAGTCGCAACTGACCACGCTCCTGCAGCTCACGAGCAAGAAAGTAGCGGAGAGCAATGTGCTTCGTTCTGTGCTCCAGGCGCTGCTCCCGACACAAGGCCAGCATGGCCTTGTTGTCTACGTACAGCACTGGAGGAGAACGAGGTGGCTCTCCGAGGTTAGTCAGCACGTAGGTGAGCCAGCGAAGCTCCTGAGCAGCCATGGCTCTGGCGTAGATCTCAGCCTCACAACTGGAGCCGAGAACGCAAGACGAGCGAGTAGCCCGCCACGAAAGGCTGAAGGTGTAACCCTGTGATGACCGCTGTGTAGCCTGGTCGTCAGCCCAAGAAGCGTCTGCGTGCCCAGTGAGGACCGCTGGACTCTGCCCTCCAAGCACTAGCCCCATGCCTGACGTACTGCACAAGTAGCGCAACACCCTCTTCGCTGCAGCCAGGTGCTCCGGTCTGTGTCTCCCAGGAGCAACATAGCGTGCAAGAGTGCTAAGAGGGTATGCAAGGTCAGGTCGTGTGCAGGTCATCAGGTACATGAGGCAGCCAACAAGCTCTGGGTACGGGCCACTCGACTCTACGGACTCATCCAAAGGCAGAGCTGAGAGCGAGTGGCGAGTAGGCAGAGAAGTGGCCTGAGGCGAGGAGTACGTGAAGCTGAAGCGCTGAAGGACCTGCTGCACCATGTGTGATTGAGTCAGGGCAATGGTGCGCTGTGCTCTGTCCCGGGTGATCTGCAAGCCAAGGTAGCTGCGCAGTTCACCCAGATCTGTGCACGTGTGTCTCTTCTGCAGCTCGGACTTCAGGTGGGCGAGTCCAGCAGTGTCAGCAGTGGCAAAGACCAAGTCGTCGACGTACACGAAGATGTAGAACGGCGGCAAAGAGGTGTCGGTGCGCAGAATTAGCGACGGGACGGAAGTAGAGGGAGCAAACCCAAGAGCCGCAAGCGTAGTCCTCAGTGTGTCGTGCCACTCACGCGGTGCCTGGCGGAGACCGTAGACTGGCCGCCGGAGGCTCTACTGGGTGCCAGGAGGAAAAGTCCCAGTGAAGCCAGGTGGGCGGCGCAGCCAGATCTCCTCGTGTAGGCTACCCTTCAAGAAAGCAGTGCTGAAGTCAAGAGACTGAAGCTCGTAGTCGTGCTGAGCGGCTATGTGCAGCAGCACCCAAAGAGTGGTCATCTTCGGGGTGGGAGAGAAGGTCTGAAAGTAGTCAACTCCCTGCCGCTGACTGAAGCCACGAGCCACGTACCGCGCCTTGAAGACAGGTGGAGAACCTGGCGGCCGCTTCACCCTGAAGATCCACATGCCACTGACGATGTTCGCCCCAGGCGGGGTAACCGCGTCAACGTAGATGCCTGTGGACTTCAAGGAAGCCATCTCTGCGTCCAAAGCTGCCTACCACTGAGAGGAGTAGGGACCCTCTACGGCCTCCGCGTAAGAGCGCGCAGTCAGGATGTCAAGTGCATCCGGGTCTCCCTCAGGGGTAAGCAGTGCGGACACGAGATGAGGTGAAGCAGCAGCCAGACACTGGAACTCCTCCTGCCTGTCCTCAAGGACGTCCGTGCCAAGAGCACACTTACCCCCGATGGACCGAGGACAGACAGACGCAGACTCAACAACAAGACAAGCAGCGTAGTCTAGACGACAGCGAGCAGCAAAGTCGACGAGCTCAGCTACTAGGGCAGACGCAACAGTGGACTCAAAGGAAGGGTCAGTGACGACAGTAGCAAGGAGACGCGTGACAGTAGGACTGGCAGCAAGAAGAGAGTCCGACTCCGGGTCGGCAAGAGCAGGAAGAGAGGACTCAGGAGGAGAACGCAAAGGGACACGTGGAGGAGCAGTGGACGGACGTAGAGACATCTGGTGCGTGCCAGGGATAGGAGGAGGACGCTGACGCGAACCGAGACCACTAGTGCGAGCAGCACGAACAGGCGACGCAAGACAAGACGCAGGCTCACGACGCTTAGCAAGACCTCCAGTGGGACCAGTGTAGGGAGAAGGAGCAGGTAGTGGGAAGGCCGGGGGAAACTGTGACTGTGACTGGATAGGCGGTGGAGACTCTAAGGGAGGAGGAGGACCAAGAACCTGCTGAAGGAGCGGAACGAAGTACGGCCGAGGCCGCGCGTCGACTCCAGACGCAGCAGGGACAGCACCAGCACCCTGAGCGGCAGGACCAGCGCCAACAGCACCTCCAGCTGCAGGACCAGAAGCACCCGCAACAGGACCGCCGCCAGGACCGACAGCAGTAGCCTCAGCGCCAACACCCTCAGCAGTTCCAGCTCCAGTCGTACCCGCAGGCCCAACAGCTCCAGCACTCCCAGTACGAGCACCTCCGGGACCGGCGGCACCACCACCCTCAGCAGCCGAAGAAGCTCCAACTCCAGCAGTACGCCTCCAGCGTCGGGCAAACCACTCACGCAGCTCTTGTCGAGAGAGTGGCTCCCGCCGAGACGAAGCACCCGGAGAACCTCCAGGCCCAGCACCACCAGACGCCACACGAGCAGGTCCAGGGGCCGCCGGCTCCCCACCCCCAGGCTCATCAGCTCCAGACGTGGCACCCCCAGGCTCAGCACCTCCAAACGTAGCACCCCCAGGCGTAGTACCCCCAGGCTCTGCACCCCCAGGCGCGGCACCCCCAGGCTCAGCACCCCTAGTCTCAGCACCCCTAGGCTCTGCACCCCTAGTAGTACCACCCGAAAGCCCAGCACCCCCTGGCGTAGCACCCACACGTGCAGCACCCCCAGAATCAGCACCCCCAGGCTCAGCACCCGCAGCAGCACCAGAGTCACCAGTAACCTCGACCGGCTCGAATGCGTCTACCTGGGACATACCTGAAGGGGCAGGACCCTGAGGGGGGAGGGGGTCTACCCGGGGGGGACCTGGCACAAGGAAAAGCGGTGGCGGGGGGAGGGAAGGAGTGCGGTAGGGGAAGAGGCGGTAGTAGGGGACCGACTCGTCAAACGTGACGTCCTAGGAGGACAGAACACGACGAAAGGTGGGGTGGTAGAACTGCCACCCTTGCGCGTCAGGGGGGAAACCAAAGAAGACACAGGGAGCAGCACGAGGGGACAGCTTGTCCGCAGACAAGTCGCGGACAAACCCCCGAGATCCCCAGACATGGAATGCAGACGCATCGCCTACCTTCCCCGTCCACAGCAAAGCTGGGGAGGTCTCCGGCATGGAGACCCTGAGGTGAAGGTTGATCTGATGCGCCGCGTACCGAACCGCAAACGGCCGCAGAAAATGGGGGGCAGCCGCATGCATCATGGACGTACGGGCGACGTCCATGACCATGCCAATGCGGCGCTCAGCAATCCCATTTTGTTGTGGAGAGTTCGGAAGCATAAAGGTCTGGCAGATGCCTCACGCACGGCAGTAGGCTCGCAGAAGGCCAGAGGAGAACTCTTCGCCTCGGTCAGAGTGCAGACGCAGAACAGGAAAGTTCGAGCCGAAGCTCCTCCCGAGCTGGAGACGAGCTGCGCGGATCTAGTCGATCAACACCTCAGTGACATCACCCTTGCTGCGCAAGGGGAAGACTGTGGTGTAACGCGAGTAGTCATCAACCACCAGCAGAAAGTAGCGCTCATGACCCTGTCCACTGACGCTGGCCGGGCCCCACACGTCCATGTGAAGCGTCTGCAGGGGGGCCTCTGTCGGGGGAAACTGAGAGGAGTGAGGGGCAGCCCGTAGCCGCCCCTCGACACAGGGGACGCACGAAGGGCCAGGCCCGGAGGAAAGGGAGGGAGGGACCGGGGAAGACCAGAGACAAGGACACGGGAAGCCATGCCTCGGAGACGAGGCAGGGAGGGGTGACCAAGATGGTGGTGCCATAGGAGAGTCTCGTGAGACAGGAGGCGACACGAGCAGGGGGCAGACTCAGGACCAGACCTGGACGCTGAAGCAAACACCTGACCCGACGCAGCTACCTGATCAGACGCAGGGACAGGAGGAGACTCAGTGGTCAGGGTGTAGAGGCTCGACCCCGGCCGACGCGTAAACGTGGCCAGGTGCCGGCCTGTGCGAGCATGCGTAGGGCGGCAGGGCCGCTGGTAGGGTGGCGGGGCCGCAGGTAGGGTGGCGGGGCCGCAGGTAGGGTGGCGGGGCCGCTAGTAGAGCGGCGGGGCCACAGTTATGGCGGCGGGGCGGGGCCTTAGGTAGGGCGACGGGGCCGGGTCGAAGGAGGGCGACGGGGCCGGTGCGCAGGTAGGGCGACGGGGCTGGGGCCGGGGCGCAGGGAGGGCGACGGGGCCGGGTCGAAGGTAGGGCGACGGGGCCGGTTCGCAGGTAGGGCGACGGGGCCGGGGCTGGGGCGCAGGTAGGGCGACGGGGCCGGGTCGAAGGTAGGGCGACGGGGCCGGTACGCAGGTAGGGCGACAGAGCCGGGGCCGGGTTGCAGGTAGGGCGACGGGGCCTGAGTCGGAGGTGGGGCGACGGGGCCGGAGTCGCAAGTAGCGACGGGGCTATGGCCGGGGCCGCAAGTAGGGCGACGGGGCCAGGGTCGCAGTTGGAGCGACGGGGCCAGGGCACCAGTAGGGCGCAGGGCTAGGGCCGAGGCGCAGGTAGGGCGACGGGGCCGGGGCGCAGGTGGGGCGACGGGGCTAGGGTCGGGGCCGCAGGTATGGCGGCGGGGCCACGGTCGCACGTAGGGCGACGGGGCTGAGGCCGTAGGTAGGGCGACGGGGTCGTTAGGGCCTCTCCCAGCGCGCACGATAACGAGAGCGCGAGGCGCACCACGTGGCTGGTGGGTTGTGCGCACCTCAAGGCCTCCCGATTATGTTGCGCACACCTGGAAGCCAGCGGCCTTGACGGTGTCGACCCACTGCGTCGCGTTGAGCGCCGCCGGGTCAAACAGCCGCGGGTCCTCGCGCCCCGTGCCCCACTCGCGGTCCGTGAATGTGTTCATGCCCACGTAGAAGAACGCCGCCAGCTCAGCACGCTGACGTGTCAGCTGGCGCGCTGTGGGGATGGGAAGCAGCGGCGGGGGCGGAGGAAGGGGAGAGCATAAGCACATAGAGAGAGGGCGGGGGGCGAGGGATAGGGAGGAAAGGAGTTAGGCGAGTGGGGGTGGAGGGCTAAGGCACGCGAGTGCGAGGAGGAGGAGGAGCAATGGAGGGGCAAGAAGAAGAGAGAGCGCATGAGGGTGGTGGCAAGGATGGGGGGGAAAAGCGTCCATGACGGCGCGTGTGGCGTGCGCAACAGGGAACGACAACTGTAACAGTGCAGCAGCCGAATGCTGCCAACTGCAACACAAGTGGGCAAAAGTCAATTGTAACAGTGCAACAAGACAATTTCCAAGAACAGTGCAGGTGGGCGGAAGTCAAGCGCCACCTCACCTACAGTCCGGATTGGTCAAGCGACTCAACCTCCAATTGGGCGACGAAGTTCCGACACGCAGCCCAAATCAATCCCACGCACGAAAATTATGAAACGCAGAACACCGAAGTTCCGACCGCTCGCCGACTTCGCCAACAATACTGACAAAATTACAGCCCCGTAACCAAGCTCCCCGTCCAATCCCGTACCGCAATAATTCTCTGAATTTCATGGCAGGTTCATTTCAAAGGGTTAGGTTACCATTAAGAAATTCAGAGAGGGTCGCGACTTTTGAGTGCAACTCGATGTTAGAATGTGCTCTATAAAATTGTACTCTCAAATTTGTGAAGTCACAATGCAAATTCCAGAGAACTTTAGAGTGCTTCCCATACCGTTTTCCAAGCCGACTAAGGCTGCTACTTCCCTGCCAGCAACGTTTCACCGGTAATCAGAGCCTGGCTAGTCATTTTGCACGCTCCCGCCATATTCTAGACCCTATGGCTAGGCCGTCTGATATGACGCCGGAACTCTGGAACGAGTTTGTCACCAATATGCGCCGAGAAATTGAACGCGAGTGCGTGACAGGATTCTTGGCGAATTCCAGAAACGTGGACTCCTGCGCGCACAGGTGCCGGCGCCAGCACCTGCTGTGGTCTCTGCACATCTGAAAGCACCGGAACCTGAGCCATTTTTCCCAGGAAAACGAGACCTACTACCATTGCGAAAGTGGCTCTTCCAAATGGAGGAGTACCTTTCCCTATGCCACGTGAACCAAGCCGAATGGGCGCGTCACGCTGGCATGATGCTGCGAGGAGCTGCTACTACTTGGTGGCAGAGCTGCCACTCTACAATTTCAACATATGAAGAATTTTCAGCATCACTCACCATGAACTTTGAACCCGTCAACGCGATTGAACGTGCCCGGGACAACCTCGCTGCACTACGCCAACACCGCTCCGTAGCCGAATACGTCAACCATTTCCGAGAGTTGGTGTTTGAGATTCCCGTTATCCCTGCCTACGAGCTGATGGATAAGTTTAAGCGCGGGCAGAAACCAAAGATACGCACCAAGGTGGAGCTGCGCGGATGCACGTCAATGGATGACATGATCCGTATGGCAGAGCGCTTCGACACGATCAACTTTGCTGCGTTCCAACGCTTCAATGGCATGGAGATGGGCCACACGAATCACGCTCCAGCTGCTCGTGCAAATGGTCCTACACCTATGGAGCTGGGAATGATGGAGAAGTAGCCGCGGAATTCCTCAAACGTTATGTGCTACCAATGCGGGAAGATTGGGCACATCAAGCGTAATTGCCCCAATCATCGAAGCCTAAACAAATGACGGGGAAACGGACAGCGCCAGTAGTAGTGGGGCAGACCTCTGGCGCGTCGCATGCCCCGCTTCTCCCAACCCCATCATTCATCGGCACCTCTGAACTGTACACAACATCAAACGCTCCATACCCCGCCATCATCATATGGGCAAAAATCAAGGACCGCTACGTAGATTTTCTACTTGATACCGGAGCTTCAGCAAATTTTCTCTCTCCCTCAATTGTTGCTGAACTATCTCTTCCCGAAGATCCCAACAGCACCCCACAGGACGTGATCATGGCAGATGGTACTCGGCGGCGCTGCGGACCTACCCTCCTCCCCGTGCCCTGCATGTTTGGAAGCCTCGAGGTGACGGTTACGTTCGAGCAGATGCACCTTGGCGGCTACAAAGGCGTTCTTGGTCGACCGTGGCTATATCAGCTTGGACCGCGAATCTATTGGCGTAACGCAACTGTCACCGTCGGCAACTACGACCTCCCATCCCGCTCCTACCATCGACCATGGTCATCCCCAACAGCTTCAGCATCATCAACTCATCCACCCCAACCTGCCCCACCTCCATCCTCCCATGTCTGTTAAAGACTAAGGACGGAGTCTAGGAAGTTATGGGGCCGGAATATCACAAAATCGTTGGTCTGAATTTCTGGACGGAATCGTCGACTTCACAAGAAACGTCAAGAACAAAACTTTCACAGATAGAATTGTCTCAAACTCAAGTATGATGTAGCTCTTAACCGTGGCTATCTTTTCCAAATTGAATCATGTCAAAAGACGGAGTAGAACTCGAGTTATGAATTTTGGCACACTAGGGGGTGAGCTGGCATGAAGTATTAACTCAATCACAATTGTTTTACAAGTTCTCACAAGTGCCACACCAAGAAGGTTGGAGTGGCTAGAAAGTAGGTAGGAGGGAAGAGGAGGACGAGAGGGAAGGTCCCAATGAGTCCCCAACCTAGGAAACCCCATAAGCACATCAAATCCCCTTCCTATGGCAACCCCACTTTTACTTCTGTCACTTTCCAACCCATGCCATCCACCTCACCCAACTTGGCCACACTTGCAAACCTGGTTTGGCTTCTCCCAACCACATAGCAGCATCAACACTGATGGGGACAAATTTCCCAACCCCCAAAAAGTCTATACCTCATATTGAGTCAACCCGCAAAGTTCCCATAGTCGTCGCAACCAAATGTGAAAAGTATACGAACTTCGAACGTTCGTAACTTTCTTGCTCGTGCTCCGACTGAAACGATTCTTGGTTCGACGGAAAGCTTGAGCAAAAGAGTCACTTCATATATCTGCTCAAGCCAGATCACATTCACACACACTCAGAAAATCCAAACCGCACAAAACACATATTCTTGCACACACCCACACCACGCATGCAACGCACGAACATATGATGGGAGGCAGACAAACGTGAATGCGAATGATAGCATCACATAACAGACTCCCCCTATGGCTGCCAACCATCATCTCTCATGCCTTAGCTCATTCATGCACACTCAATGCACACTCATTCCAGCAAGCTTCATGCCCTTCCAGTGCTCAGGTTCTGCCAGGCACTTGGTGAGAACGTCAGCCGCCTGCTGCTGGGTCTTCACAATCTCCAGCCGCACCTCCTTATCCCGGTGACTCCTGATTTCGGGAGTCCTGTCAGTCTGCTTTCAATGAGGGGGGGTAATTGTGGGAAAACAGAACCACCCTGCAGTCAACCTGCGCAATGCCGAAACCGACCTGCGAGGCGACTGCATTGTGTAAGTTGCGCATCCTATGTCAGTTGGGGCGAGCAAATTGAGTTTGTTACCTTCGTGGTCGATAAGATGGCCCTCGCACATGCGAGACCCAAAAATTTGGGTATAATTACAACCGTAACAATTTTGAGATTGTTGGTTACCACGTGATCACAAAATGTATATATCAAAAGCGGCAGCGTAATTGTTATTGGATATTTGTGCCTCAATGGAAAAGTGACAAAGCAAGAATCTTTAATTGTGATAACTAGATTGTTTACGAGCTGAACAATATCAACCGCGAGACTATGAGAAGCTACATTAATAAAAATAAAGTATGACTTCGAATTACACACAGAAAAATGTAATTTGCACTATTGATCAAGGAACTCAAGTTTATAAAATGGTTAGAAATTAGGAAACAGAGTGACATATACTATACTAAATCTACATCCGCTACGGCTAAAGCAGGCTCCTAGATATCCTCTACAATCTGCCAATTCTTCACAATAACATCTTCGAAGTAGTAAAACCCACTAACGGATGGGATGCTTGCACGACGGACCCAGCTCTCAACCTGGGCCCTCCTCTTGTCCATCTCGCGGGTGTTGTTCTCTGAATAAGAAAAAATGCTGCTTTGTTCACGAGACAACATCTCAAACTCCACCTGCCAAGCAAAACAAGTGCAATTAAATTAAATGGTAAATAATTAAGACACATAATAAAGAAGCAAAGAAACTTACCGCTACCATTGTGTAGCAAAGCTGATCAATGCTCAGGGAGAATACACCACCCTCTTTCTTCTGCCACTTGCTTGCAGCAACTAAAAACCCCTCGCTACAGAACTGAATTTTCCACCTCAGCATGCCACGGCAGGCCAAACTCCTCTACACAAAGAGAAACAGAAGTGTAAGACACCAGTAATAACCAGAGCAGTGGCAAACAGTGAACACGTACCAGAGACGCACGATCGTGCATAAGAGCACCGATCGTCAACGGAGTCTTTCATTGCCTTGCCGTCAGGGTACTTCAACAGCTTGAAACTTGCCTTCCGAGACATCTTACCAAGTTTCCCCCACCAGCCGTTGCAAATTTCCTTCGCCCACTCGCCTTTCTTCCACAAGTGATTGAATTTCCTGAAGTCTTTGGGTTTTAGGGCGAGGTGCACCACAACGGCCGACTTGAATTGGTCTTTATCAGAGTAAATGACACGCGCGGAGACGTCAGGGCCCTTGAGCAGATCATCGCAGGCCTTCTTGCAAGCATCGTACAAGACGGAACTGTGAAGAATGAGGAATGAATGAACTAGCAAGCAGGTGGGTACAAGTAGGAAAACCTAGAAGTGTTGTACCCCATATTGTCTACCCCACTACATCCTACACATACTATAGGATATAAGTTTGACACATCCCCATAGGCAAAGTGGGGGAGAACAAGAGGTCAGAAGACAAGTCAAGCAAAGCAAAGCAAGCTCAGGGTGGATCACAACGTCACCACAAGAGCAAGGCCACAAGGCCAGTTCACATGCAAGATCATATATAAAGTTAAACAAGCAAGTGCAGGTATAGAAAGATCACAGTACCAGCATGGTCAAGAAGTGAGCAAGTGAGGCTAAGTAGGCACAAGACCTAGCATCGTACGAAAGCACTGATGATCACAAGGTGGAAGTGCCTTGGAAACGATATCAGCAGTGTTGGCCTCAGAGGCCACGTAAGCAAGGCGCGGCTGACCAAGATGCTGCCGCTCACGAGCAAGGAAGTAACGGAGAGCAATGTGCTTCATTATGTGCTCGAGTCTGTCCTCCCGACACAAGGCCAGCATGGCCTTGTTGTCTACGTACAGAACTGGAGGAGTACGAGGCGGCTCTCCTAGGTCAGTCAGCAGGTAGGTGAGCCAGTGTAGCTCCTGTGCAGCCATGGCCCCCCCGTAGATCTCAGCCTCACTGCTGGAGCCGAGAACAGAAGACAAAAGGGTAGACCACCACGAAACAGAGCCGGAGCCAAGGCTGAAGGTGTAACCCTGTGACGACCACTGCGTAGCCTGGTCGTCAGCCCAAGAAGCGTCTGCGTGACCTGTGAGGACCACTCGACGTCCCCCTCCAAGCACTAGCCCCATGCCCGACGTACTGCACAAGTAGCGCAACACCCTCTTCGCTGCAGCCATGTGTTCTGGTCGGTGTCTCCCAGGAGCAACATAGCGTGCCAAGATGCTAAGAGGGTATGCAAGGTCAGGTCGTGTGCAGGTCATCAAGTACATGAGGCAGCCAACAAGCTCTGGGTACGGGCCACTCGGCTCTACGGACTCATCCGAAGGCAGAGCTGAGAGCGACTGGAGAGTAGACAGAGGAGTGGCCTGAGGCGAGGAGTACGTGAAGCCGAAGCGCTGAAGGACCTGCTGCACCATGTGTGACTGAGTCAGGATAATGGTGTGCTATGCTCTGTCCCTGGTGATCTGCAAGCCAAGGTAGCTGCCCAGTTCACCCAGGTCTGTGCACGTGTGTCTCTTCTGTAGCTCGGACTTCACGTGGGCTAGTCCAGCAGTGTCAGCAGTGGCAAAGACCAAGTCGTTGACGTACACAAGGATGCATAACAGCGGCAAAGAGGTGCCGGTGCGCAGAAACAGCAACGGGTCGGTACTAGAAGGAGCAAACCCAAGAGCCGCAAGTGTAGTCCTCAGTGTGTCGTGCCACTCACGGGCCGCCTGGCGGAGACCGTAGACTGGCCGCCGGAGGCTCCACTTGGTACAAGGGGGAAACGACCCAGTGAAGCCATGTGGGTGGCGCAGCCAAATCTCCTCGTGCAGGCTGCCCTGCAGAAAAGCAAACTGAGGTCAAGAGAGTGAAGCTTGTAGTCGCGCTGAGCGGCTATGTGCAGCAGCACCCGGAGAGTGGTCATCTTTGGGGTGGGAGAGAAGGTCTGAAAGTAGTCAACTCCCTGCCGCTGACTGAAGCCTCGAGCCACGTAACGCGCCTTGAAGATAGGCGGAGAACCCGGCGGCCGCTTCACCCTGAAAATCCACATGCCACTGACGATGTTCGCCCCAGGTAGGGGAACCTTGTTGACGTAGGTGCCTGTGGACTTCCAGAAAGCCATCTCTGCGTCCATGGCTGACTGCCACTGAGAGGAGAAGGGACCCTTGATCGCCTGAGCGTACGATCGAGGAGTCGGGATGTCTGGTGCATTCGGGTCTCCCTCAAGGGCAATCATCGTGGACACGAGATGAGGCAAAGCAGCAACAAATCACTGGAACTCCTCCTGCCTCTCCTCAAGGACGTCTGTGCTAAGAGCACACTCACCCCCGACGGACGGAGGACAGATAGACTCCGACTCAACAACAAGACTAGTGGCGTAGTCTAGATGACAGCAAGCAGCGAAGTCGACATGCTCAGCAAGAACAGGAAGAGAGGACTCTGGAGGAGACGGCAACGGGACACGCAGAGGAGCAGTGGAAGGACGCAGTGCCATCTGGTGTGTGCGTGGGACCGCAGGAGGATGCGGAGGCGGAGCACGACGACTAGTGCAAGCAGCACGAAGAGGCGACGCGGGACGAGACGCAGGCTCACGACGCTCAGCAAGACCTCCAGTGGGACTAGTGTAGGGAGAAGGAGCAGGAAGAGGGGAGGCGGGCTGTAGCTGTGACTGCGACTGGACAAGCTGTGGACTCTCTAAAAAACACAGGACCATTAGAGGGCGGGAGACCAAGAACCTGCTTGAGGAGCGGAACGAAGTACGGCCGCGGCCGCGCAGCGTCTCCAGAACCACCATGGACAGCACCAGTACCCCCAGCGGCAGCACCAGCAGTAGCTCCAGCTCCAATAGCGCCAACTCCAGCACCCGCTGAAGCACCAGCGCTAGCAGAACCACGAGCACCAACACCTCCAGCAGCTCCAGCTCCAGCAGGACCGACAGCTACAGTATCGCCAGTAGCTCCAGCAGTACCTCCAGCAGGACCAACTCCAGCAGCCCCAGCAGCACCCCCTGTCCTAGCCACTCCAGCACCGACAGTACGAGTACCTCCGGGACCAGCAGCAACAGAAGTACCTCCAGCTCCAGCAGCACAGCTGTAGCGCCGGGCAAACCACTCGCGCTGCTCCTGTGGAGAGAGTGGCTCCTGCCTCGACGAAGCCACGCGAGCGGCCGTAGAAGCAGACCTAGCACCCCCAGGCTCCGCACCCCGAGGCTCAGCACCCCCAGACTCAGCACCCCCAGGCTCAGCACCCCCAGGCTCAGCACCCCCAAGCTCAGCACCCCCACGCTCCGCACCCCCAGGCCCAGCACCTCCAAACCCGGCACCCGCAGGCTCAGCACCTCTAACAGCACCATAGTGAACAGCTACCTCGACAAGCTCGACTGCGTCTACGTGGGACACACCTGACAGGGCAGGACCTTGAGGGGGGAGGGGGTCTACAGGGGGAGGGGGTCTACCGGGGGAGGACCTGGCGCAAGGAAGAGCGGCGGCGGAGGGAGGGGCGCAGTGCGGTAGGGGAAGAGACGGTAGTAAGGTACCGACTCGTCAAAGGTGACGTCCTCGAAGGACAGAACACGGCCCGAGGTGGGGTGGTAAAACTGCCACCCAAGCACGTCAAGGGGGAAGCCAAGGAAGACGCAGGGAACAGCACGGGGGGACAGCTTGTCCGCAGACAAGTTGCGGACAAACGCCCGAGATCCCCAGACCTGAAACGCAGACGCATCGCCAACCTTCCCTGTCCACCGCAATGTGGGGGAGGTCTTTGGCAAGAAGACCTGGGGCTGAAGGTTGAGTTGATGCGCTGCGTACTGAACCGCAAACAGCCACAGAAAATGGGGTGCAACCGCATGGATCATGCACGTACGAGCGACGTCCATGACCATGCCAATGCGGCGCTCAGCAATCCCATTTTGCTGTGAAGAGGCCGGAAGCATGAAGGTCTGGCGGATGCCCTGTGCATGACAGAAGGCTCCAAGACAGGAAGAGGAAAACTCCCCGCCTCGGTCAAAGTGCAGACGCAGAACAGGAAAGTCCGAGCTGAAACTCTCTCTGAGATGGAGATGAGCTACGCGGATCTAGTCGATCAACACCGCAGTGACGTCACCCTTGCTGCGCAAGGGGAAGACTGTGGTGTAACGCGAGTAGACATCAACCACCAACTGGAAGTACTGCTTGTGCCCCTGTCCACGGACGCGGGCGGGGCCCCACACGTCCATGAGGAGAGTCTGCAGCGGAGCCTCTGTCGGAGGAAACTCGGAGGAGTGAGGGGCGGTGCGCTGTCGCTCCTCGACGCAAGGGAACGCAAGTAGGGGCAGGCCCCGGGAGTAGGGGAGGAAGAGACCGGGGGAGACCAGAGACAAGGACACGGGAGGCCGTGCCTCGGAGAGGAGGCAGGGAGGGGTGACCAAGACGGTGGTGCCAAAGGAGAGTCTGGTGGGACAGGAGACGACACGAGCAGGGAGCAGACTCGGGACCAGACTTGGAGGCTGCAGTAAACACTTGACTCGACGCAGTTACTTGGCCAGACTCAGCAGCCAAAGGAGACTCAATAGTAAGTGTGTACAGGCTCGACCTTGGTCGACGGGTGAACGTTGCCAAGTGTCGGCCTGTCCGAGCACACGTGCAGTGGGTCACTCGCTGACTCGCAGGAGTGAAGTGGTCAACCCCCCTATCCTATAGGTTAGCTCCACTCACCAAGTTCGTAGAGAACGAGGGGAGGTAGAGACCTGAGAGGGCGCCAGAGGGGGCTGCTGGGCACGGTAAAACAGTGGAGAAGCTAGCAAGGACAGGACCCCCAGAGGGGACCGCGAGGGAGACTGCAACCGGCCGACTAAGCGGCGTAAGCATGGTGCAGTCTCGAAAGAAGGAGCGGAAAGCACCCGAGTCAAGGGTGAAGGTGTGTAAGGCCTGAGCCGTCGTAGTACCAGAAAGGGCAGACTCACCAGCACCTGGGGCAGCAGACGCACTAGCACGTGGGGCAGCAGATGCACTAGCACCTAGAGCAGCAGCCTCACCAGCACCTAGAGTAGCAGCCTCAATGCCCGGGTCAGGCGGAACACACAGGTAACAGTCACCCTTAACACTAGCAGACACAGCATACATGGCAGCAAGAATAGCATTATAGTCAAGATCAAAGTTGGCAACCCCCGCCCTAGACAGATCTCCCCAGCGAGGGATCTCTGACGCCTCAGGGAACTGGTGATGCCACGCGACCGTCAGGCGGCCAAAGCAGCGCTGGGTGGAGTGCGGGCCTGCGCACTGCTCACCAGCGCGGTCGCTGGTACGGAAGACGTAAGTGCAGGGGCCAGTACCCCCACCGCGCTGAAGCGCAGCGTACCACTTACGAAGCTGCTGAGGGGTCAGGGTCTCACGATTGCGCTGCTGCTACTGACGCGGACCACCACCGGACCCACTCCTCTGCGCAGAGTCGCGACCAGCTCCACCGCTGCCGCCGCTGCCACCTCTGCTGCCTCCACCACCTCCGCCGCCTCCGCCACCTCCGCCGCCTCCGCTCCCTCCGCCACCACCGCCGCCTCCTCCGCCGCCACTGCTGCCACCGCCGCCGCCACCCCCGCCACCACTCCCTCCACCACCCCCATCCCCTCCACTGCCTCAACCAACACCTCCACCATCCCCGCTAGCCCCTTCAGCTCCCTTGCCCCCTTTGCCTTTGTGGGTGCAGGGTCTCTTGCTAAGGGGAGACGCAGCGCCGACCCCGTAGAAACCAACGAGGTCGGCCGCAGCAGCAGAAGCAAGAGAGGGCAAGAGGGGGGAGGGGGAACACCCCTCAAAGACGGGGGTGTGAGGGTCACCAGAAGAGGCTCCTACAGCGACTATGCTCTTCTCTGCTGCTAGGAGGCGCTCGTCGAGGAGGTCAACGGTGAGCGTGGTTGGGCAAACTGAGAGGAAGTGGCCTTTGACTAAGCGAAGGGAGTCAGGGAGCCGGCTGACTACGTAGTAGAGGGTGATGTACATGGGGGGGGGGGGGGGGGGGGGGGGGGGGTTCTTGGCGCAGAACTCAGTAGGAAGAGAAGCGCTGTAGCGAGTGTCACTAGTGCGGAGGTGCGTAATGAGGTCAGCGACTGTGGGAAAGGCAGCAAGGTCAGGGAAGAGGTACGGTAGCATGAGGCGGCTCAGTGCAGCAGTGGCAGGAGAAGAGTAGCGTGCAACTACAGCGTTGTACAAGGTCTGAGCTCTCTTGTACTGGCTAAAGTGCGCACGCTCAATGCTCGGTAAGTGGCGACGCACAGCAAGAAGGGCAGCAGCATTGCGTGTCGCCCACTGTGAGCGAACAGTGCTGTCAGCAGTTGTTGGTGTAAGGGCCTAATAAACTCAAGCTATTAAGACTTTATCACACTTAAAACCTCTCCTCGGGGTCACCTCCAAGGGTCCTTGGGTGCCTGGTACAAGACCAGCCCCTATCCTCGGGTCCGAGTTTGTAGAGAGAGGGATCAAGAGGGACTTAGTCAAAACAGCAAGAGTACCTTGAACGTCGCGCAGCGTATCGTGCAGACCGTCGATCGGATTAAGCTGAGAATTTCCTATATCGAAGCTCACTCTAAGAGCTTTAAAATAAGCCAAGTTGCCTCGCGAAAAGTTCTGCCATTACGAAGTTATGGCTCGGACAGCGTTAGCCTAGCGTTGGAGTGCTAGCGTACTAGCGTTGACTCGGGTAGCATTCCGCCGTCGCACCGCGTAGAAAAGAAATTCCAGCAAGGAAGGAATTCGCTTGATCAATTTCACTATATTCAGGTACAAACAGAGAAGGAATAAATAGCTCTAGCTAGCAAGGACCTTGGGAATCAACCTGGGAACAACCAGGGATGATCCCAAATAATTCCAAGCAACAGAACCAACCTGGCTGGACAAAATAGCAGGTGATAGGTTGGTGAACAACCTCTGGTTCTGTTTTTCCAACCTGGGAAAAACAACAACCAGGTTCAGGTCCTAAAAACAGAACCTGTTTTGTCTTTGCCCAACCAGCCAAATGCTGGTTCCGCTGGTTTCCCCTGGCCCTGTAGCATGCAGATACAGACAAACAACATCCAACCTTCACCTAAATTGTACCCCTATAGTGCCTGCCCTGCTACACTATAGTCAACCAAACAAAACAGTACAATTTCGAGTTGGATAGAACTGAATCTGCGCAATCAAGTAAGTTGAACCGCAAAGCTTCCATCTTGGGTTCCTTTGCGAGCTCGTCCTTTCTGCTTGTACTGTTCATAGCGCGTACAATGTTATGCCGAAGCGCACATTTTGCGAGTACCTGCAAATGCTTCAAGCGAAAATTGCGAAAGCAAACAAACACACAAACATACCATTCACACGCAAATGCATTCGCACACGCATACTCGTACAAACAGACGGCAGGATGTCGTGCAATGTGAATTTGCACCCAACACACTCCCCCTCAGCCTGCCGGCTGCATCCCCATCATTCCATACTAGTTCATGCTCATTCCACTCATGCGCACACAACGCCAATGAGACTCATCCGCAAGCCTCTTGGTGAGGAAGTCTGCTGGCTGCTGGTGAGTCTTGATGTAGATCGGATTCACCGTCCCCCTCTTCACCTCCTTACGCAGCCAGTGCCACTTGATACGCATGTGCTTATTGAGCCCATGAAGCACAGCGTTCCTGGCCATCCCAAGAGCTCCCTTGCTATCACAAAACAGCGGCGTAGCAACCTTTTGCTCCTGGCCAATCTCCTCCAACAGCCTCCTCAGCCAAATCACCTCCTTCACCCCATGGAACATCGCCATGTACTCTGATTCCACGGAAGAGAGTGCTGTCTCCGTCTGCTTCTTTGACCTCCAACTAACCGGTCCTCCCCCAACTACGCAGATGTATCCTCCCACAGATGAGGAATCCTCCTTCTCAGAGGCCCACGTAGCATCAGTAAAGCAAGTGAGAAAAAGCTTGCCTTCTCCAAGCCTCTCCCCCTTCTCTTTCAGCACCTCAACCCCTTTCTGCTTCACCTGTGCAGATGCGGAGTATTGAACTCCAATGCTTGGGTGAGAGTTCAGATACTTCACCACACGCTCAGCTGCATCCACTTGCTCCTCTGATGGATTCTGCACTACCCTAGCCAGCTGCCCAACCGAGAAAGAGATGTCGGGCCTCGTGTGAACTGCTGCATACAAGAGGCTGCCCACCAAGGACTGAAATTGCTGCTGCTCCTCAGCTTCAACCCCTTCATCCTCTGCAGCTTTCACAAGCTTGAATTCTGCTGGCAGGGGAGTTGCAACCTTGCGCTCATTCTCAATTCCGTACTTCTCCCCAAGCTCCTTGATGAACTTCTCCTGGTGCAGCTTCAACCACCTGTGATCCAGATCCCTCTCCACGTGCATCCCGAGGTAGTACTTTACCTCCCCAAGGTTCTTGCACTTGAAGTTCTCCATCAGCTGCTGCTGCACCTTCTGGATCTCCTTCATGCTGCTGCTAAAGAGAAGAATGTCGTCCACATAGACCAGAAACAGCACCAGCTTCTCCCCCTCCCCCTTGAGAAAGAGGCTCTCATCACAGCTGCTGGTCCTGAATCCCATCTCCTCTAAAACAGCTGCCAACTTCTGGTACCAGCAGCGTGGCGCCTGCTTCAAGCCGTAGATGGACTTTTTCAGCTTGCACACCCTGCCCGTACCATCCTCATACCCAGGCGGCTGCGTCATGAACACCTCCTCCTCTAAAATCCCATTGAGGAATGCCGTTGATATATCCATCTGGATAATGAACTTCCCACCAACGGCTGCATCTGCCAACAAGACACGAAGGGTAGGGGGTTTGGCAGTGGGAGCAAAGATCTCATTGAAGTCCCGCTTCTCCTTCTGCATAAACCCCTTAGCCACCAACCTACTCTTGTAGATGGTGACCTGCCCCTTGTCGTCAGTCTTGATCCTTAGCACCCACTTGCATTGTACCGCTTTCTTTCCCTCAGGCAGCACCACTAGTTCCCAAGTCCCATTCTCCAGCAGGCTCTGGTACTCAGCATCCCTGGAAGCTAGCCATTTGTCCCTATCTGGTCCAGCTAATGCCTCCTCCATGCTAGCTGGTTCCTCTGGTGCAGGGGCAAGAAAACAGTACGCAGGTTGATCCTCCTCATCCGGGTCATAGCCATGCGGTAGAATCAGCAATGCCTCCTCGGTCCCAAGCTGCTGCTCCGCTACATCAGCTCCTGCAGTCAGCTTCTTAGTAGCCATACGGGTACGTCCTGGCCTGGAGACGGGTGTCTCCCATCCCTTCATAATAACACCCTTCGGCTTCTTAGTTTTCCCCTGCTGCTGCTCTCCTCCCTCGGATCCAGCAGCTCCACTAGTGCTACCGCTAATCTCCACACCATCACCTCCACCAGCAGGTGCCTCCTGCACCTTCTCTTTATCACCACCCTCTGCAGCTGCCTCCTCTCCCTCCTCCCACACACTAGGAGTCAGGTCCAGCTGCATGGTAATCTGCTCCATCTGCTGGGACACCCTGGCCTCCGGCTGTTTCTCCCAGCTCCCATACATCATGCCCTCAACAAACTTCACATCCCTGCTGTCAAACAACACACCCTTGGAAGGTTCCCACAGCAGCCATCCCTTGCTCTCAGCAGCCAGCCCCAAATGGACACACCAGATTGCACTCGCCCCCAACTTACTGCGGTAGGTCTTGGGGACGTGGGCGACTGCCATGCAACCGAACACCCTCAGCATGTCCACCGGCGGCTTCCTCCCAAGCCACCTCTCCAACGGCACCCACGAGTCATCCCCAACCTTTGTGAGTACCCTGTTCCTAGCGACGGTAGCGTGCCGAACAGCATGGGGCCACATCAAGTTGCCCAGCCCAGATTCTATGAGCAGCGCCCTAGCTGTCTCCAGAATTGTCCGGTTCGCCCGTTCTGCTACACCGTTGGACTGTGGGGTGTAAGCCGTGGTCAGCTCCCTCTGGATGCCCTGCTTCTTGAGCCAGGCCGTCATCTCAGCTCCAAGGAACTCACCACCCCGATCTGTCCTAATCCGCTTCACGACACACTCCGCTTGCTTCTCCACTAACGGCAGCCAATCGTCCCGAATCGTGGAGGCGGCGTGATCTTTCTGCTTCAGCGGATACGCCCACATTAGCCTGCTCCAGTCATCCACTATGGTTAGGAAGTACCGCTCCCCCTTGTGCCCTTGCACCGGCAGCGGCCCCACCAAGTCCATGTGGACCAGCTCCAACGGCTTTTTGCTCCTGCCAGCCACACTATGGAAGGGGAAACGGGTGAACTTTGAAAGGAGGCAAATTTCACAGTTATCATCGGGTGGTTGTCCGTTCAGCTTTAAGCCCTTAACGGCTCCATCCTTCTCCAGCTGCTTCAGCAAAGGCATTGCCACATGCCCCAAACGTCGGTGTGCAGTTGCCCAATCTGTCTCCCCAGATCTGGCCGACACTTTCACACCAACCCCTCCAACGGCGTTGCACTCCCCCTGGGATGCAGACCCCTCTCCAGCCTGCCCCCCACCGTGCCACGCCAGCGCCGGCAGCTGCCACATAGATCTGTACACGTCCTTGCTCTCGTGCAGATCCCAAAGCACCCGATTGCCCAGCTTCCCCTTATAAGTGCGAGCCCCATCCGTGTTGGTGTTCACCCCAGCCTTGCCAAGCTTACGGAGGGAGATGAGGTTGGCCTTCAGGTCGGGGACGAGGAGAACGTCGTTCAGTACCACCGGCTTGCCATCCGCTCCCTTAAATGCAGCTCGTCCCGCACCAGCCACCTTCAACATGTGTCCAGAGGCAGAGCACACCTCATTAATCGGTGCAGCGCGTACGTCGTCCAGCAGGTCCTTGCGCGGCGTCATTGTCCAAGCAGCGCCTGTGTCCAACACCCAATAGTCCAGGGGGTGCAGCTCTGCTCCAGCCTTAGCAGATGCGTCTCCTTGCTCCCCCTTGTCTCCCATATGGAAGAATTGGCCCGCGGTGCGCTCCTTCTTCTTCTCCGCACCGCCGTTGCCCTTCGGGTTGTTGTCGGACGAATCAGCGACCATGTTGGCGCCGTTTTTCTGGTTCCTCCGCGCGCCGCCATCCTGGTGACGATTCTGGGGGGTCCATCCATCGGGTTTCTTATAGCACAAAAACCAGGGGTGCCCTTCCTTCTCACAATACCAGCAACTCCCTTTCATTTTGCCACCAGCACCCGACTTGCCCCCACGTCCAGATTTCGCACCGCGACCCCAACCGGTACCTCCTTGTTGGTCGTTGGAGTCGTCGTCCTTCTTTGCACCGCGTCCAGCACCACCGAAGCCACGTCCTTTGCCACGTCGGCTCCCTTGCATCCCATAGCCGCTGCTGCCGTCGTCTCCACCCCTCAGTTGGCGGCGACGGAAGTCCTCCTCCAGAATCTTCGTCCGCACCCACTCGAGCGTCCACAAGCTCTGGTTCTGCGGCAGGCTCAATCCGCTCGTAAATTGAAGCCACGATTCCGGCAGCAGCGAGAGCATCTTCAAGCACTTTGTTTGCTCCGGGTAGGTGATTCCTGCGGTCGCCAACTTCGCGTAGAGGTCGCGCAATTTGTCCAGGACAGGTTGCACCGGCTCTCCCTCGCTCAGGCGCAACGCGGACAGCTCCCTCTCCAGCATCAATGTTGCAACAACGGAGGTCGGGGCGTGCAGCTCCTTCAACACCGTCCACGCCTTCGGACCGCACTCAACCTCCGGCAGCAGGTGCATGACGTGGTGACGCTGGTTCAGCTCCAAACTCTGCGACATCAAGTAGTAGCCAGCCGAGGCGCGCTCGTCCCAATCTTCCTGAAGGGCGGGGTCACTCGGTCTAGGCTCCTCCCCAATCATTAGTTTCAGCAATCCGATTTGACGGAAATAAAGTTGCATTTTCCAGGCCCAATCATCATAGCCCTCACCATTGAACTTCTCGACGGTGAAGTTTTTCAGCACCTCCTTGATCAGCGAGCCCTGGCTTGTTCGCGCTCCCCTTGGCGCAGAAACACCAGAATCATGGCTGCCGCTACGATCTTGGGCTGAAGATTCACCAGCTACCGCCGAGGTGTTGCCCGCCATAGCTACCTATATCGAGGATCACTATAACGCAGCTCTGATACCAGCTTGTTGGTGTAAGGGCCTAATAAACTCAAGCTATTAAGACTTTATCACACTTAAAACCTCTCCTCGGGGTCACCTCCAAGGGTCCTTGGGTGCCTGGTACAAGACCAGCCCCTATCCTCGGGTCCGAGTTTGTAGAGAGAGGGATCAAGAGGGACTTAGTCAAAACAGCAAGAGTACCTTGAACGTCGCGCAGCGTATCGTGCAGACCGTCGATCGGATTAAGCTGAGAATTTCCTATATCGAAGCTCACTCTAAGAGCTTTAAAATAAGCCAAGTTGCCTCGCGAAAAGTTCTGCCATTACGAAGTTATGGCTCGGACAGCGTTAGCCTAGCGTTGGAGTGCTAGCGTACTAGCGTTGACTCGGGTAGCATTCCGCCGTCGCACCGCGTAGAAAAGAAATTCCAGCAAGGAAGGAATTCGCTTGAATCAATTTCACTATATTCAGGTACAAACAGAGAAGGAATAAATAGCTCTAGCTAGCAAGGACCTTGGGAATCAACCTGAGAACAACCAGGGATGATCCCAAATAATTCCAAGCAACAGAACCAACCTGGCTGGACAAAATAGCAGGTGATAGGTTGGTGAACAACCTCTGGTTCTGTTTTTCCAACCTGGGAAAAACAACAACCAGGTTCAGGTCCTAAAAACAGAACCTGTTTTGTCTTTGCCCAACCAGCCAAATGCTGGTTCCGCTGGTTTCCCCTGGCCCTGTAGCATGCAGATACAGACAAACAACATCCAACCTTCACCTAAATTGTACCCCTATAGTGCCTGCCCTGCTACACTATAGTCAACCAAACAAAACAGTACAATTTCGAGTTGGATAGAACTGAATCTGCGCAATCAAGTAAGTTGAACCGCAAAGCTTCCATCTTGGGTTCCTTTGCGAGCTCGTCCTTTCTGCTTGTACTGTTCATAGCGCGTACAATGTTATGCCGAAGCGCACATTTTGCGAGTACCTGCAAATGCTGTTGGTGTAAGGGCCTAATAAACTCAAGCTATTAAGACTTTATCACACTTAAAACCTCTCCTCGGGGTCACCTCCAAGGGTCCTTGGGTGCCTGGTACAAGACCAGCCCCTATCCTCGGGTCCGAGTTTGTAGAGAGAGGGATCAAGAGGGACTTAGTCAAAACAGCAAGAGTACCTTGAACGTCGCGCAGCGTATCGTGCAGACCGTCGATCGGATTAAGCTGAGAATTTCCTATATCGAAGCTCACTCTAAGAGCTTTAAAATAAGCCAAGTTGCCTCGCGAAAAGTTCTGCCATTACGAAGTTATGGCTCGGACAGCGTTAGCCTAGCGTTGGAGTGCTAGCGTACTAGCGTTGACTCGGGTAGCATTCCGCCGTCGCACCGCGTAGAAAAGAAATTCCAGCAAGGAAGGAATTCGCTTGAATCAATTTCACTATATTCAGGTACAAACAGAGAAGGAATAAATAGCTCTAGCTAGCAAGGACCTTGGGAATCAACCTGGGAACAACCAGGGATGATCCCAAATAATTCCAAGCAACAGAACCAACCTGGCTGGACAAAATAGCAGGTGATAGGTTGGTGAACAACCTCTGGTTCTGTTTTTTCCAACCTGGGAAAAACAACAACCAGGTTCAGGTCCTAAAAACAGAACCTGTTTTGTCTTTGCCCAACCAGCCAAATGCTGGTTCCGCTGGTTTCCCCTGGCCCTGTAGCATGCAGATACAGACAAACAACATCCAACCTTCACCTAAATTGTACCCCTATAGTGCCTGCCCTGCTACACTATAGTCAACCAAACAAAACAGTACAATTTCGAGTTGGATAGAACTGAATCTGCGCAATCAAGTAAGTTGAACCGCAAAGCTTCCATCTTGGGTTCCTTTGCGAGCTCGTCCTTTCTGCTTGTACTGTTCATAGCGCGTACAATGTTATGCCGAAGCGCACATTTTGCGAGTACCTGCAAATGCTTCAAGCGAAAATTGCGAAAGCAAACAAACACACAAACATACCATTCACACGCAAATGCATTCGCACACGCATACTCATACAAACAGACGGCAGGATGTCGTGCAATGTGAATTTGCACCCAACACACTCCCCCTCAGCCTGCCGGCTGCATCCCCATCATTCCATACTAGTTCATGCTCATTCCACTCATGCGCACACAACGCCAATGAGACTCATCCGCAAGCCTCTTGGTGAGGAAGTCTGCTGGCTGCTGGTGAGTCTTGATGTAGATCGGATTCACCGTCCCCCTCTTCACCTCCTTACGCAGCCAGTGCCACTTGATACGCATGTGCTTATTGAGCCCATGAAGCACAGCGTTCCTGGCCATCCCAAGAGCTCCCTTGCTATCACAAAACAGCGGCGTAGCAACCTTTTGCTCCTGGCCAATCTCCTCCAACAGCCTCCTCAGCCAAATCACCTCCTTCACCCCATGGAACATCGCCATGTACTCTGATTCCACGGAAGAGAGTGCTGTCTCCGTCTGCTTCTTTGACCTCCAACTAACCGGTCCTCCCCCAACTACGCAGATGTATCCTCCCACAGATGAGGAATCCTCCTTCTCAGAGGCCCACGTAGCATCAGTAAAGCAAGTGAGAAAAAGCTTGCCTTCTCCAAGCCTCTCCCCCTTCTCTTTCAGCACCTCAACCCCTTTCTGCTTCACCTGTGCAGATGCGGAGTATTGAACTCCAATGCTTGGGTGAGAGTTCAGATACTTCACCACACGCTCAGCTGCATCCACTTGCTCCTCTGATGGATTCTGCACTACCCTAGCCAGCTGCCCAACCGAGAAAGAGATGTCGGGCCTCGTGTGAACTGCTGCATACAAGAGGCTGCCCACCAAGGACTGAAATTGCTGCTGCTCCTCAGCTTCAACCCCTTCATCCTCTGCAGCTTTCACAAGCTTGAATTCTGCTGGCAGGGGAGTTGCAACCTTGCGCTCATTCTCAATTCCGTACTTCTCCCCAAGCTCCTTGATGAACTTCTCCTGGTGCAGCTTCAACCACCTGTGATCCAGATCCCTCTCCACGTGCATCCCGAGGTAGTACTTTACCTCCCCAAGGTTCTTGCACTTGAAGTTCTCCATCAGCTGCTGCTGCACCTTCTGGATCTCCTTCATGCTGCTGCTAAAGAGAAGAATGTCGTCCACATAGACCAGAAACAGCACCAGCTTCTCCCCCTCCCCCTTGAGAAAGAGGCTCTCATCACAGCTGCTGGTCCTGAATCCCATCTCCTCTAAAACAGCTGCCAACTTCTGGTACCAGCAGCGTGGCGCCTGCTTCAAGCCGTAGATGGACTTTTTCAGCTTGCACACCCTGCCCGTACCATCCTCATACCCAGGCGGCTGCGTCATGAACACCTCCTCCTCTAAAATCCCATTGAGGAATGCCGTTGATATATCCATCTGGATAATGAACTTCCCACCAACGGCTGCATCTGCCAACAAGACACGAAGGGTAGGGGGTTTGGCAGTGGGAGCAAAGATCTCATTGAAGTCCCGCTTCTCCTTCTGCATAAACCCCTTAGCCACCAACCTACTCTTGTAGATGGTGACCTGCCCCTTGTCGTCAGTCTTGATCCTTAGCACCCACTTGCATTGTACCGCTTTCTTTCCCTCAGGCAGCACCACTAGTTCCCAAGTCCCATTCTCCAGCAGGCTCTGGTACTCAGCATCCCTGGAAGCTAGCCATTTGTCCCTATCTGGTCCAGCTAATGCCTCCTCCATGCTAGCTGGTTCCTCTGGTGCAGGGGCAAGAAAACAGTACGCAGGTTGATCCTCCTCATCCGGGTCATAGCCATGCGGTAGAATCAGCAATGCCTCCTCGGTCCCAAGCTGCTGCTCCGCTACATCAGCTCCTGCAGTCAGCTTCTTAGTAGCCATACGGGTACGTCCTGGCCTGGAGACGGGTGTCTCCCATCCCTTCATAATAACACCCTTCGGCTTCTTAGTTTTCCCCTGCTGCTGCTCTCCTCCCTCGGATCCAGCAGCTCCACTAGTGCTACCGCTAATCTCCACACCATCACCTCCACCAGCAGGTGCCTCCTGCACCTTCTCTTTATCACCACCCTCTGCAGCTGCCTCCTCTCCCTCCTCCCACACACTAGGATGTTGGTGTAAGGGCCTAATAAACTCAAGCTATTAAGACTTTATCACACTTAAAACCTCTCCTCGGGGTCACCTCCAAGGGTCCTTGGGTGCCTGGTACAAGACCAGCCCCTATCCTCGGGTCCGAGTTTGTAGAGAGAGGGATCAAGAGGGACTTAGTCAAAACAGCAAGAGTACCTTGAACGTCGCGCAGCGTATCGTGCAGACGGTCGATCGGATTAAGCTGAGAATTTCCTATATCGAAGCTCACTCTAAGAGCTTTAAAATAAGCCAAGTTGCCTCGCGAAAAGTTCTGCCATTACGAAGTTATGGCTCGGACAGCGTTAGCCTAGCGTTGGAGTGCTAGCGTACTAGCGTTGACTCGGGTAGCATTCCGCCGTCGCACCGCGTAGAAAAGAAATTCCAGCAAGGAAGGAATTCGCTTGAATCAATTTCACTATATTCAGGTACAAACAGAGAAGGAATAAATAGCTCTAGCTAGCAAGGACCTTGGGAATCAACCTGGGAACAACCAGGGATCATCCCAAATAATTCCAAGCAACAGAACCAACCTGGCTGGACAAAATAGCAGGTGATAGGTTGGTGAACAACCTCTGGTTCTGTTTTTCCAACCTGGGGAAACAACAACCAGGTTCAGGTCCTAAAAACAGAACCTGTTTTGTCTTTACCCAACCAGCCAAATGCTGGTTCCGCTGGTTTCCCCTGGCCCTGTAGCATGCAGATACAGACAAACAACATCCAACCTTCACCTAAATTGTACCCCTATAGTGCCTGCCCTGCTACACTATAGTCAACCAAACAAAACAGTACAATTTCGAGTTGGATAGAACTGAATCTGCGCAATCAAGTAAGTTGAACCGCAAAGCTTCCATCTTGGGTTCCTTTGCGAGCTCGTCCTTTCTGCTTGTACTGTTCATAGCGCGTACAATGTTATGCCGAAGCGCACATTTTGCGAGTACCTGCAAATGCTTCAAGCGAAAATTGCGAAAGCAAACAAACACACAAACACACCATTCACACGCAAATGCATTCGCACACGCATACTCGTACAAACAGACGGCAGGATGTCGTGCAATGTGAATTTGCACCCAACACACTCCCCCTCAGCCTGCCGGCTGCACCCCCATCATTCCATACTAGTTCATGCTCATTCCACTCATGCGCACACAACGCCAATGAGACTCATCCGCAAGCCTCTTGGTGAGGAAGTCTGCTGGCTGCTGGTGAGTCTTGATGTAGATCGGATTCACCGTCCCCCTCTTCACCTCCTTACGCAGCCAGTGCCACTTGATACGCATGTGCTTATTCAGCCCATGAAGCACAGCGTTCCTGGCCATCCCAAGAGCTCCCTTGCTATCACAAAAGAGCGGCGTAGCAACCTTTTGCTCCTGGCCAATCTCCTCCAACAGCCTCCTCAGCCAAATCACCTCCTTCACCCCATGGAACATCGCCATGTACTCTGATTCCACGGAAGAGAGTGCTGTCTCCGTCTGCTTCTTTGACCTCCAACTAACCGGTCCTCCCCCAACTACGCAGATGTATCCTCCCACAGATGAGGAATCCTCCTTCTCAGAGGCCCACGTAGCATCAGTAAAGCAAGTGAGAAAAAGCTTGCCTTCTCCAAGCCTCTCCCCCTTCTCTTTCAGCACCTCAACCCCTTTCTGCTTCACCTGTGCAGATGCGGAGTATTGAACTCCAATGCTTGGGTGAGAGTTCAGATACTTCACCACACGCTCAGCTGCATCCACCTGATCCTCTGATGGATTCTGCACTACCCTAGCCAGCTGCCCAACCGAGAAAGAGATGTCGGGCCTCGTGTGAACTGCTGCATACAAGAGGCTGCCCACCAAGGACTGAAATTGCTGCTGCTCCTCAGCTTCAACCCCTTCATCCTCTGCAGCTTTCACAAGCTTGAATTCTGCTGGCAGGGGAGTTGCAACCTTGCGCTCATTCTCAATTCCGTACTTCTCCCCAAGCTCCTTGATGAACTTCTCCTGGTGCAGCTTCAACCACCTGTGATCCAGATCCCTCTCCACGTGCATCCCGAGGTAGTACTTTACCTCCCCAAGGTTCTTGCACTTGAAGTTCTCCATCAGCTGCTGCTGCACCTTCTGGATCTCCTTCATGCTGCTGCTAAAGAGAAGAATGTCGTCCACATAGACCAGAAACAGCACCAGCTTCTCCCCTCCCCCTTGAGAAAGAGGCTCTCATCACAGCTGCTGGTCCTGAATCCCATCTCCTCTAAAACAGCTGCCAACTTCTGGTACCAGCAGCGTGGCGCCTGCTTCAAGCCGTAGATGGACTTTTTCAGCTTGCACACCCTGCCCGTACCATCCTCATACCCAGGTGGCTGCGTCATGAACACCTCCTCCTCTAAAATCCCGTTGAGAAATGCCGTTGATATGTCCATCTGGATAATGAACTTCCCACTAACGGCTGCATCTGCCAACAAGACACGAAGGGTAGGGGGTTTGGCAGTGGGAGCAAAGATCTCATTGAAGTCCCGCTTCTCCTTCTGCATAAACCCCTTAGCCACCAACCTACTCTTGTAGATGGTGACCTGCCCCTTGTCGTCAGTCTTGATCCTTAGCACCCACTTGCATTGTACCGCTTTCTTTCCCTCAGGCAGCACCACTAGTTCCCATGTCCCATTCTCCAGCAGGCTCTGGTACTCAGCATCCCTGGAAGCTAGCCATTTGTCCCTATCTGGTCCAGCTAATGCCTCCTCCATGCTAGCTGGTTCCTCTGGTGCAGGGGCAAGAAAACAGTACGCAGGTTGATCCTCCTCATCCGGGTCATAGCCATGCGGTAGAATCAGCAATGCCTCCTCGGTCCCAAGCTGCTGCTCCGCTACATCAGCTCCTGCAGTCAGCTTCTTAGTAGCCATACGGGTACGTCCTGGCCTGGAGACGGGTGTCTCCCATCCCTTCATAATAACACCCTTCGGCTTCTTAGTTTTCCCCTGCTGCTGCTCTCCTCCCTCGGATCCAGCAGCTCCACTAGTGCTACCGCTAATCTCCACACCATCACCTCCACCAGCAGGTGCCTCCTGCACCTTCTCTTTATCACCACCCTCTGCAGCTGCCTCCTCTCCCTCCTCCCACACACTAGGAGTCAGGTCCAGCTGCATGGTAATCTGCTCCATCTGCTGGGACACCCTGGCCTCCGGCTGTTTCTCCCAGCTCCCATACATCATGCCCTCAACAAACTTCACATCCCTGCTGTCAAACAACACACCCTTGGAAGGCTCCCACAGCAGCCATCCCTTGCTCTCAGCAGCCAGCCCCAAATGCACACACCAGATTGCACTCGCCCCCAACTTACTGCGATAGGTCTTGGGAACGTGGGCGACTGCCATGCAACCCGAACACCCTCAGCATGTCCACCGGCGGCTTCCTCCCAAGCCACCTCTCCAACGGCACCCACGAGTCATCCCCAACCTTTGTGAGTACCCTGTTCCTAGCGACGGTAGCGTGCCGAACAGCATGGGGCCACATCAAGTTGCCCAGCCCAGATTCTATGAGCAGCGCCCTAGCTGTCTCCAGAATTGTCCGGTTCGCCCGTTCTGCTACACCGTTGGACTGTGGGGTGTAAGCCGTGGTCAGCTCCCTCTGGATGCCCTGCTTCTTGAGCCAGGCCGTCATCTCAGCTCCAAGGAACTCACCACCCCGATCTGTCCTAATCCGCTTCACCACACACTCCGCTTGCTTCTCCACTAACGGCAGCCAATCGTCCCGAATCGTGGAGGCGGCGTGATCTTTCTGCTTCAGCGGATACGCCCACATTAGCCTGCTCCAGTCATCCACTATGGTTAGGAAGTACCGCTCCCCCTTGTGCCCTTGCACCGGCAGCGGCCCCACCAAGTCCATGTGGACCAGCTCCAACGGCTTTTTGCTCCTGCCAGCCACACTATGGAAGGGGAAACGGGTGAACTTTGAAAGGAGGCAAATTTCACAGTTATCATCGGGTGGTTGTCCGTTCAGCTTTAAGCCCTTAACGGCTCCATCCTTCTCCAGCTGCTTCAGCAAAAGCATTGCCACATGCCCCAATCGTCGGTGTGCAGTTGCCCAATCTGTCTCCCCAGATCTGGCCGACACTTTCACACCAACCCCTCCAACGGCGTTGCACTCCCCCTGGGATGCAGACCCCTCTCCAGCCTGCCCCCCACCGTGCCACGCCAGCGCCGGCAGCTGCCACATAGATCTGTACACGTCCTTGCTCTCGTGCAGATCCCAAAGCACCCGATTGCCCAGCTTCCCCTTATAAGTGCGAGCCCCATCCGTGTTGGTGTTCACCCCAGCCTTGCCAAGCTTACGGAGGGAGATGAGGTTGGCCTTCAGGTCGGGGACGAGGAGAACGTTGTGCAGCACCACCGGCTTGCCATCCGCTCCCTTAAATGCAGCTCGTCCCGCACCAGCCACCTTCAACATGTGTCCAGAGGCAGAGCACACCTCATTAATCGGTTGCAGCGCGTACGTCGTCCAGCAGGTCCTTGCGCGGCGTCATTGTCCAAGCAGCGCCTGTGTCCAACACCCAATAGTCCAGGGGGTGCAGCTCTGCTCCAGCCTTAGCAGATGCGTCTCCTTGCTCCCCCTTGTCTCCCATATGGAAGAATTGGCCCGCGGTGCGCTCCTTCTTCTTCTCCGCACCGCCGTTGCCCTTCGGGTTGTTGTCGGACGAATCAGCGACCATGTTGGCGCCGTTTTTCTGGTTCCTCCGCGCGCCGCCATCCTGGTGACGATTCTGGGGGGTCCATCCATCGGGTTTCTTATAGCACAAAAACCAGGGGTGCCCTTCCTTCTCACAATACCAGCAACTCCCTTTCATTTTGCCACCAGCACCCGACTTGCCCCCACGTCCAGATTTCGCACCGCGACCCCAACCGGTACCTCCTTGTTGGTCGTTGGAGTCGTCGTCTTTCTTTGCACCGCGTCCAGCACCACCGAAGCCACGTCCTTTGCCACGTCGGCTCCCTTGCATCCCGTAGCCGCTGCTGCCGTCGTCTCCACCCCTCAGTTGGCGGCGACGGAAGTCCTCCTCCAGAATCTTCGTCCGCACCCACTCGAGCGTCCACAAGCTCTGGTTCTGCGGCAGGCTCAATCCGCTCGTAAATTGAAGCCACGATTCCGGCAGCAGCGAGAGCATCTTCAAGCACTTTGTTTGCTCCGGGTAGGTGATTCCCGCGGTTGCCAACTTCGCGTAGAGGTCGCGCAATTTGTCCAGGACAGGTTGCACCGGCTCTCCCTCGCTCAGGCGCAACGCGGACAGCTCCCTCTCCAGCATCAATGTTGCAACAACGGAGGTCGGGGCGTGCAGCTCCTTCAACACCGTCCACGCCTTCGGACCGCACTCAACCTCCCGGCAGCAGGTGCATGACGTGGTGACGCTGGTTCAGCTCCAAACTCTGCGACATCAAGTAGTAGCCAGCCGAGGCTGCGCTCGTCCCAATCTTCCTGAAGGGCGGGGTCACTCGGTCTAGGCTCCTCCCCAATCATTAGTTTCAGCAATCCGATTTGACGGAAATAAAGTTGCATTTTCCAGGCCCAATCATCATAGCCCTCACCATTGAACTTCTCGACGGTGAAGTTTTTCAGCACCTCCTTGATCAGCGAGCCCTGGCTTGTTCGCGCTCCCCTTGGCGCAGAAACACCAGAATCATGGCTGCCGCTACGATCTTGGGCTGAAGATTCACCAGCTACCGCCGAGGTGTTGCCCGCCATAGCTAACTATATCGAGGATCACTATAACGCAGCTCTGATACCAGCTTGTTGGTGTAAGGGCCTAATAAACTCAAGCTATTAAGACTTTATCACACTTAAAACCTCTCCTCGGGGTCACCTCCAAGGGTCCTTGGGTGCCTGGTACAAGACCAGCCCCTATCCTCGGGTCCGAGTTTGTAGAGAGAGGGATCAAGAGGGACTTAGTCAAAACAGCAAGAGTACCTTGAACGTCGCGCAGCGTATCGTGCAGACCGTCGATCGGATTAAGCTGAGAATTTCCTATATCGAAGCTCACTCTAAGAGCTTTAAAATAAGCCAAGTTGCCTCGCGAAAAGTTCTGCCATTACGAAGTTATGGCTCGGACAGCGTTAGCCTAGCGTTGGAGTGCTAGCGTACTAGCGTTGACTCGGGTAGCATTCCGCCGTCGCACCGCGTAGAAAAGAAATTCCAGCAAGGAAGGAATTCGCTTGAATCAATTTCACTATATTCAGGTACAAACAGAGAAGGAATAAATAGCTCTAGCTAGCAAGGACCTTGGGAATCAACCTGGGAACAACCAGGGATCATCCCAAATAATTCCAAGCAACAGAACCAACCTGGCTGGACAAAATAGCAGGTGATAGGTTGGTGAACAACCTCTGGTTCTGTTTTTCCAACCTGGGGAAACAACAACCAGGTTCAGGTCCTAAAAACAGAACCTGTTTTGTCTTTGCCCAACCAGCCAAATGCTGGTTCCGCTGGTTTCCCCTGGCCCTGTAGCATGCAGATACAGACAAACAACATCCAACCTTCACCTAAATTGTACCCCTATAGTGCCTGCCCTGCTACACTATAGTCAACCAAACAAAACAGTACAATTTCGAGTTGGATAGAACTGAATCTGCGCAATCAAGTAAGTTGAACCGCAAAGCTTCCATCTTGGGTTCCTTTGCGAGCTCGTCCTTTCTGCTTGTACTGTTCATAGCGCGTACAATGTTTATGCCGAAGCGCACATTTTGCGAGTACCTGCAAATGCTTCAAGCGAAAATTGCGAAAGCAAACAAACACACAAACACACCATTCACACGCAAATGCATTCGCACACGCATACTCGTACAAACAGACGGCAGGATGTCGTGCAATGTGAATTTGCACCCAACATAGGAGTCAGGTCCAGCTGCATGGTAATCTGCTCCATCTGCTGGGACACCCTGGCCTCCGGCTGTCTTCTCCCAGCTCCCATACATCATGCCCTCAACAAACTTCACATCCCTCGCTGTCAAACAACACACCCTTGGAAGGTTCCCACAGCAGCCATTCCCTTGCTCTCAGCAGCCAGCCCCAAATGTACACACCAGATTGCACTCGCCCCCAACTTACTGCGGTAGGTCTTGGGGACGTGGGCGACTGCCATGCAACCGAACACCCTCAGCATGTCCACCGGCGGCTTCCTCCCAAGCCACCTCTCCAACGGCACCCACGAGTCATCCCCAACCTTTGTGAGTACCCTGTTCCTAGCGACGGTAGCGTGCCGAACAGCATGGGGGCCACATCAAGTTGCCCAGCCCAGATTCTATGAGCATCGCCCTAGCTGTCTCCAGAATTGTCCGGTTCGCCCGTTCTGCTACACCGTTTGGACTGTGGGGTGTAAGCGTGGTCAGCTCCCTCTGGATGCCCTGCTTTCTTGAGCCAGGCCGTCATCTCAGCTCAAGGAACTCACCACCCCGATCTGTCCTAATCCGCTTCACCGACACACTCCGCTTGCTTCTCCACTAACGGCAGCCAATCGTCCCGAATCGTGGAGGCGGCGTGATCTTTTCTGCTTCAGCGGATACGCCCACATTAGCCTGCTCCAGTCATCCACTATGGTTAGGAAGTACCGCTCCCCCTTGTGCCCTGCACCGGCAGCGGCCCCACCAAGTCCATGTGGACCAGCTCCAACGGCTCTTTTTGCTCCTGCCAGCCACACTATGGAAGGCGGAAACGGGGTGAACTTTGAAAGGAGGCAAATTTCACAGTTATCATCGGGGTGGTTGTCCGTTTCAGCTTAAGCCCTTAACGGCTCCATCCCTTCTCCAGCTGCTTCAGCAAAGGCATTGCCACATGCCCCAAACGTCGGTGTGCAGTTGCCCAATCTGTCTCCCCCAGATCTGGCCGACACTTTCACACCAACCCCTCCAACGGCGTGCACTCCCCCTGGATGCAGACCCCTCTCCAGCCCTGCCCCCCACCGGCCACGCCAGCGCCGGCAGCTGTGCCACATAGATCTGTACACGTCCTTGCTCTCGTGCAATCCCAAAGCACCCGATTGCCCAGCTCCCCTTATAAGTGCGAGCCCCATCCGTGTTGGTGTTCACCCCAGCCTTGCCAAGCTTACGGAGGGAGATGAGGTTGGCCTTCAGGTCGGGGACGAGGAGAACGTCGTTCAGTACCACCGGCTTGCCATCCGCTCCCTTAAATGCAGCTCGTCCCGCACCAGCCACCTTCAACATGTGTCCAGAGGCAGAGCACACCTCATTAATCGGTGCAGCGCGTACGTCGTCCAGCAGGTCCTTGCGCGGCGTCATTGTCCAAGCAGCGCCTGTGTCCAACACCCAATAGTCCAGGGGGTGCAGCTCTGCTCCAGCCTTAGCAGATGCGTCTCCTTGCTCCCCCTTGTCTCCCATATGGAAGAATTGGCCCGCGGTGCGCTCCTTCTTCTTCTCCGCACCGCCGTTGCCTTCGGGTTGTTGTCGGACGAATCAGCGACCATGTTGGCGCCGTTTTTCTGGTTCCTCCGCGCGCCGCCATCCTGGTGACGATTCTGGGGGGTCCATCCATCGGGTTTCTTATAGCACAAAAACCAGGGGTGCCCTTCCTTCTCACAATACCAGCAACTTCCCTTTCATTTTGCCTACCAGCACCCGACTTGCCCCCACGTCCAGATTTTCGCACCGCGACCCCAACCGGTACCTCCTTGTTGGTCGTTGGAGTCGTCGTCTTCTTTGCACCGCGTTCCAGCACCACCGAAGCCACGTCCTGTGCCACGTCGGCTGCCCTTGCATCCCATAGCGCTGCTGCCGTCGTCTCCACCCCTCAGTTGGCGGCGACGGAAGTCCCTCCTCCAGAATCTTCTGTCCGCACCCACTCGAGCGTCCACAAGCTCTTGTTCTGCGGCAGGCTCAATCTGCTCGTAAATTGAAGCCACGATTCCGGCAGCAGCGGAGTAGCATCTTCAAGCACTTTTGTTTTGTCCGGGTAGGTGATTCCCTGCGGGTCGCCAACTTCGCGTAGAGGTCGCGCAATTTGTCCAGGACAGGTTGCACCGGCTCTCCCTCGCTCAGGCGCAACGTCGGACAGCTCCCTCTCCAGCATCAATGTTTGCAACAACGGAGGTCGGGGCGTGCAGCTCCTTCAACACCGTCCCACGCCTTCGGACCGCACTCAACCTCCGGCAGCAGGTGCAGACGTGGTGACGCTGGTTCAGCTCCAAACTCTGCGACATCAAGTAGTAGCCAGCGAGGCGCGCTCGTCCCAATCTTTCCTGAAGGGCGGGGTCACTCGGTCTAGGCTCCTCCCCAATCATTAGTTTCAGCAATCCGATTTGACGGAAATAAAGTTGCATTTTCCAGGCCCAATCATCATTAGCCCTCACCATTGAACTTCTCGACGTGTGAAGTTTTTCAGCACATCCTTGATCAGCGAGCCCTGGCTTGTTCGCGCTCCCCCTTGGCGCAGAAACACCAGAATCATGGCTGCGCTACGATCTTGGGCTGAAGATTCACCAGCTACCGCCGAGGTGTTGCCCGCCATAGCTACCTATATCGAGGATCACTATAACGCAGCTCTGATACCAGCTTGTTGGGTGTAAGGGCCTAATAAACTCAAGCTATTAAGACTTTATCACACTTAAAACCTCTCCTCGGGGTCACCTCCAAGGGTCCTTGGGTGCCTGGTACAAGACCAGCCCCTATCCTCGGGTCCGAGTTTTGTAGAGAGAGGGATCAAGAGGGACTTAGTCAAAACAGCAAGAGTACCTTGAACGTCGCGCAGCGTATCGTGCAGACCGTCGATCGGATTAAGCTGAGAATTTCCTATATCGAAGCTCACTCTAAGAGCTTTAAAATAAGCCAAGTTGCCTCGCGAAAGTTCTGCCATTACGAAGTTATGGCTCGGACAAGCGTTAGCCTAGCGTTGGAGTGCTAGCGTACTAGCGTTGACTCGGGGTAGCATTCCGCCGTCGCACCGCGTAGAAAAGAATTCCAGCAAGGAAGGAATTCGCTTGAATCAATTTCACTATATTCAGGTACAAACAGAGAAGGAATAAATAGCTCTAGCTAGCAAGGACCTTGGGAATCAACCTGGGAAACAACCAGGGATGATCCCAAATAATTCCAAGCAACAGAACCTAACCTTGGCTGGACAAAATAGCAGGTGATAGGTTGGTGAACAACCTCTTGGTTCTGTTTTTCCAACCTGGGAAAAACAACAACCAGGTTCAGGTCCTAAAAACAGAACCTGTTTTGTCTTTGCCCAACCAGCCAAATGCTGGTTCCGCTGGTTTTTTCCCCCCCTGGCCCTGTATGCATGCAGATACAGACAAACAACATCCAACCTTCACCTAAATTGTACCCCTATAGTGCCTGCCCTGCTACACTATAGTCAACCAAACAAAACAGTACAATTTCGAGATTGGATAGAACTGAATCTGCGCAATCAAGTAAGTTTGAACCGCAAAGCTTCCATCTTGGGTTCCTTTGCGAGCTCGTCCTTTCTGCTTGTACTGTTCATAGCGCGTACAATGTTATGCCGAATGCGCACATTTTGCGAGTACCTGCAAATGCTTCAAGCGAAAATTGCGGAAAGCAAACAAACACACAAACATACATTCACACGCAAATGCATTCGCACACGCATACTCGTACAAACAGACGGCCAGGGATGTCGTGCAATGTGAATTTTGCACCCAACAAATGCTTCAAGGCGAAAATTGCGAAAGCAAACAAACAACAACAAACATACCATTCACACAGCAAATGCATTCCGCACACGCATACTCGTACAAACAGACGGCAGGATGTCGTGCAATGTGAATTTGCACCCAACAGCAAGTAGCAGGCGGGGCAGGGAGGCACCAGAGGTGAGGTCGAACAGGGAGAGGCCGTCTGCCCTATCGCACTGGAGGAACAGCTGGAGGTCATCGACCCGAACCTCAAAGTCAACAGCACGACCCTCAAGATCAAAGGTAAGAACACTGGGGGTAGCCATGACTGCAGCGGCCTAGCAAGGAGTGAGCTCACCAGTCCGAGTAAGTAGGGCCGAGGCGTGCCGGTAGGACTAGGAGCGGCTCGACGGCAGGGCGGCTCGGCGGCTCAGCGGCTCGGCTGCTAGGCGGCTCGGCAGTCGGGCGGCTCGGCTGTCGGGCGGCTCGGCGGATCAACTGCTGGGCGGCTCGGCTGCTGGGCGGCTCAGCGGCTCGGTTTCTGGGCGGCTTGGCGGCTCTGCTGTTGGCGGCTCAGCTGCTGGGCTGCTCGGTAGAGGCGGCGTTGGGGCCGCTATGGGCGGCGACGGGGCCGCTTAGGGAGGGGAGCGACAACGGGCCGTGTAGTGGGCGGCGACGGGGCCGCGTAGGAAGGGGGGGGCGGTGACGGGGCGCTAGGGGCGGCGACAGGGCGGAGTAGAGGCGGCGACAGGGCCGCGTAGGGGCGGCAACGGGGCCGCTTAGGGGCGGCGACGGGGCCGCGTAGGGGCGGCGGCAGCGGGGCCGCTTAGGGGCGGCGACGGGGCTGCGTAGGGTGAGAGGCGGCGGCGGGGCCGCTAGGGGTGGCGACGAGGCCGCTAGGGGCGGCGACGGGGCCGCGTATGGGCGGTGACGGGGCCGCCTAGGGTGAAAGGCGGGGACGGGGCCGATAGGGGTGGCGACGTGGCCGCTAGGGGCGGCGATGGGGGCATAGGAGCGGCGACGGGGCGCGAGGGCCGCGTAGGGTGAGAGGCGGCGACGGGGCACTAGGGGCGACGTCGGGGCCGCGTAAGGGCGGCGACGGGGCCGCGTAGGGGCGGCGACGTTGCCGCGTAGGGTGAAAGGCGGCGACGGGTCCGCTAGGGGCGGCAACGGGGCCGCGTGAGGGGCGGCGACGAGGCTGCTAGGGGCACTAGGGGGCCTGGAAAGGGCGGCGAAAAAGGCGCGGCTCGGGCAGGAGCGTCTGGCGCTCCGGTCAGAAAGGAAACTTTCAGTGGTGGGCCCAAGGAAGTGTTCCCACTAGGGAACCTGCTCTATGCCATGTGAAGAATGAGGAATGGATGAACTAGCAAGCAGGTGGGTACACGTGGGTAAACCTAGAAATGTTGTACCCCATATTGTCTATCCCACTACAACCTACACAAACTATAGCATATAAGTTTGACAAGAACAACACGGTTAGTAGAAAGTATTAAAACTAGCAGCAAATAACAACCAAACAAAAGAAAAACATGAAAACATCCTCCATTGTTTTCTCGTTGCACCAACTCGGTTGATGAACAATCTCGAGAAGATTCTTGATAGTAGAAGCCAGTGTCTGGTGGATCTCATCCGATACATGAAGCCGGTTTTCAATTCGCAGCATCGGAGAGCGCGAAATTCTTTCAGCTCGCCGCGTATGGCATGGTCGATGTGGTTGTAGGAATTGGCCTTAGGGTGATGAACATCACGATCAGACGAGCATACGCCTGAAAATAAAAGGGAGATTTAATTAGAGCATAATGTTATGAAACTTAACTATTCATAACAAGGCCGGTTGAAACAACAACGAAAAAAACACTGACACAAACAGACGAGTACTCAGTAAAACGTACCGCCATTTCCAGCAGATGCAATGACATTTGCCGCCTCACCACGTTGCGCTACTGGTAAGGTGGCATTCGAGCGTGGTGGTGGGGAGAGGCAACTCCATTGTCCGTGGTGTGCTCGGCATCAAGTGCCTCAGGTCTTGTAGAGGCGAGGGTTCCGCAGGCCGAGCGCTCGGGGTACCCACCTGCTGGGCAGGAGTTGAAGTTCTCCAAGCTCTAATGGTTGGGCTACCAAGCTCAAAGCCTTCGAGACGCCTATTCGAGGTTCGGGATCTCTTGCGCTGCAATTCCATAATTTCTGCAGGCACGCCTAACGCCATGTTTCCTAAAGTGCCCACTAACAGGCATAGGGTATGTAGTTGAAAAAGATGCAAAAAATAGTGGGACTAGATGGAAGTTTGGAATGAGAAGGAGCTCGGCTGGTTGGAAACGAGGACCACCTGCTCTGGTAGGAGACGAGATGAGCAGCACTGGCAGTAGGAACAGGACTACGAAGCATGTTTATATGGGTAGTGTTGAAAGCGTGAAGGTTCACCCCGAGCTATTTCCCAAGCCAAATATTACACCCATCCCACACTTTGGGAAAGCAGTCAAGCAATCCCTTCACCACGGACTTCAATCGAGGACCCACGAGGAATAGACCAGAACGTTAAACGCTAGTGCACGAGAAAATAACATCGCTTAACTTTGTTGCGAGTCATTTAGATAAGTACCGAACAGCACTACACAGAACATGCGAAGTCAAGAAATCACAGGGTGCTTTGTTTCTGCTTTCGAAACAAATGTTTCTGTAAAATATGCCAAAACATTGCACACGTCGGTGTTGTGTACCTGGCTAAGTATGGTCCCAAAAAACATACCAGCCATAGCAACGCGACACTGCGCAGCTGGATAAAGAACTGTTCAGCGAACAAGGACAGAGCAACAGGTTAATGACGTGGACCTTTCCACGCGTGGAAGCGAGCATATAAGTTGAACGAATAAGAGGCTTGTTGCCTGCAAAGCTGGCAACATTGTCGAAGTCACTAGAAGGCTGGCAGCTGCCGGTGACGTCATGGGAAGCTGGCACGAACAATCCATTTCAAGCGTGCATCAAGCCAGACAAACATAACAATGGCACGGTGGACACAGCAGCTAAGAGCCAACCGTGCACTAGTCAGCAAGGCAGGAAAGGCTGCCCAGTGCGCGGCAGAAGAAGGCCAGCATGCAACTGCGTAATGATTACTAGGCGTGGCGAACTATCGCCAACAACGCCACGGGTGAAGTGTGAGAGGTCCAATTGAGACAAGGGTTAAGAGGGGTGAGAAAACTAGAACGGGGAATGAAAAGACTAAGTGAAAGTAGGGTACAAATATAAACCCCTAGAAATCTCTACCCCATATATGCTACCCCAGTATAGCCTACAGTAGCTATGTCATATAATCTGACACACCCCCATAGGCAAAGTGGGGGAGAACAAGGGGTCACAAGACCAGTCAAGCAAAGCAAAACAAAGCAAGCTCAGGGTGGATCACAACGTCACCACACATTCCGAGCACAAGTTCAAGGCCACAAGGCCAGTTCACATGCAGGAGTACACATATATATAAAAGCTAGACAAGCAAGAGTAGGCGTATACATATATGTAACAGTACAAGCAAGGTCAAGAGGTGAGCAAGTGAGGCAAGGCACGCACAAAGACCCAGCTGAGTACACAAGCGCTGATGATCACAAGGCGCAAGTGCCTTGGTGAAGATATTAGCAGTGTTGGCCTCTGAGGCCACGTACGCAAGACGCAGCTGACCAAGCTGCTGTAGCTCACGAGCAAGGAAGTAGCGAAGAGCTATTTGCTTCCTTCTGTGCTCCAGTCTCTGCTCTCGACACAAAGGCCAGCATGGCCTTGTTGTCTACGTACAGCACTTGAGGACAACGAGGCAGATCTCCAAGGTCAGTCAGCAGGTAGGTGAGCCAGCGAAGCTCCTGTGCAGCCATGGCCCCGGCGTAGATCTCAGCTTCACAAATGGAGCCAAGAACAGAAGACGAGCGGGTAGCCCGCCACGAAATAGAGCCAGAACCGAGGCTGAAGGTGTAACCTTGTGATGACCGCTACGTAGCCTGGTCGTCTGCCCAAGAAGCATCTGCGTGCCCAGGAAGGACCACTGGACTCTGCCCTCCAAGCACAAGCCCCGTGCCCGACGTACTGCACAAGTAGCGCAACACCCTCTTCGCTGCAGCCATGTGCTCTGGTCGCTGTCTCCCAGGAGCAACATAGCGTGCCAAGATGCTAAGAGGGTATGCAAGGTCAGGTCGTGTGCAGGTCATCAGGTACATGAGGTAACCAGCAAGCTCTAGGTACGAGCCACTCGACTCTACTGACTCATCCGAAGGCAGAGCTGAGAGCGAGTGGCGCGTAGGCAGAGGAGTGGCCTGAGGCGAGGAGTACGTGAAGCCCAAGCGCTGAAGGACCTGCTGCACCATGTGTGACTGAGTCAGGTTAATGGTGCGGCGTGCTCTGTCCCGGGTGATCTTGCAAGCCAAGATTGCTGCGCAGTTCACCCAGGTCTGTGCACGTATGTCTCTTGTGCAGCTCGAAATTCACGTGGGCGAGTCCAGCAGCAGTGTCAGCTGTGGCAAAGACCAAGTCGTCGACGTACACAAGGTGTAGAACGGCGGCAAAGAAGTGTCGGTGCGCAGAAAAAACAGCGACGGGTCAGTAGTAGAGGGAGCAAAACCAAGAGCCGCAAGCTTAGTCTTAGTGTGTCGTGCACTCACGCGGTGCTAGCGGAGACAGTAGAGTGGCCATTGGAGGCTCCACGGGTGCCAGGAGGAAAAGTCCCTGTGAAGCCAAGTGGGCGGCGCAGCCAGATCTCCTCGTAGAGGCTACCCTGCAAGAAAGCAGTGCTGAAGTCAAGAGAGTGAAGCTTGTAGTCCCGCTGAGCGGCTATGTGTAGTAGCACCGAAGAGTGGTCATCTTCGGCGGGGGGGAGAGAAGGTATGACAGTAGTCAACTCCCTGCCGCTGACTGAAGCACGAGCCACGTACCGCGCCTTGAAAGACAGGTGAAGAGCCTGGCGGCCGCTTCACCCTGAAAATCACATGCCATTGACGATGTTCGCCCAAGGTGGGGAACCTCGTCAAACGTAGGTGCCTGTGGACTTCCAGGGAAGCCATCTCTGCGTCCATAGCTGCTTGCCACTTAGAGGAGTAGGGACCCTCTATAACCCCGCGTAAGAGCGCGAAGTCGGGATGTCAAGCGCATCCGGTCTCCCTCAGGGGTAAGTAGTACGGACACGAGATGAGGTGAAGCAGCAGCCAGACACTCGAACTCCTCCTACCTGTCCTCAAGGACGTCCGTGTGAAGGGCACACTCCACCCTCGACGGACGGAGATAGACAGACGCAGATCAGCAAAGACTAGCAGCGTAGTCGAGACGACAGCGAGCAGCAAAGTCGACTAGCTCAGCAACGAGGGCAGAGCAGCAGCAGGTGGACTCAAAGGAAGGGTCAGTGACGACAGTAGCAAGGAGACGCGTGAAAGTAGGACTGGCAGCACAAAGAGAGTCCGACTCCGGGTCGGCAAGAGCAGGAAGAGAGGACTGAGGAGGAGAAGGCAAGGGAACACGCAGAGGAGCAGTGGACGGACGCAGAGACATCCGGTGCGTGCCAGGGACAGGAGGAGGATGGTGACGCGAACGCGACCACTAGAGCGAGCAGCACGGACACGCGACGCAGGGCAAAGACGCAGGCTCACGACGCTCAGCAAGGACCTCATGTAGGACCACTGTAGGGAGAAGGAGCAGGCAGTGGGAG
>CANXME010000400.1:0-102680 GCA_948144175.1 Closterium sp. NIES-65
TTGTTCTTGATTTTTGCACACGCTAGGGGGCCTTGCTCTTGCTATTTTGCACTCGCTAGGACCTTGTTCTTGCAATTATGCACACGCTAGGCCCTTGTTCTTGCAATTTTGCACACGCTAGGCCCTTTTCTTTTTTTAATTTGCACACGCTATGCCCTTGTTCTTTTTATTTTGCACACAGTAGGCTCTTGTTCTTTTTATTTTGCACACGCTAGGCCCTTGTTCTTTTCATTTTGCACACGCTATGCCCTTGTTCTTTTTATTTTGCACACGCTAGGCCCTTGTTCTTTCTATTTTGCACACGCTAGGCCCTTGTTCTTGCTATTTCGCGAACGCTAGGCCCTTGTTCTTGATTCTTTGCACACGCTAGGCCCTTGTTCTTGCAATTTTGCACATGCTAGACCTTTGTTCTTTTTTATTTGCACACGCTAGGCACTTGTTGCTGCTATTTTGCGAACGCTAGGCCCTTGTTCTTGATTTTTGCACACGCTAGGCCCTTGTTCTTGCAATTTTGCACATGCTAGACCTTTGTTCTTTTGATTTTGCACACGCTAGGCCCTTGTTGCTGCTTTTTCGCGAACGCTAGGCCCTTGTTCTTGATTTTTGCACACGCTAGGCCCTTGCTCTTGCTATTTTGCACTCGCTAGGACCTTGTTCTTGCAATTATGCACACGCTAGGCCCTTGTTCTTGCAATTTTGCACACGCTAGGCCCTTGTTCTTTTTAATTTGCACACGCTATGCCCTTGTTCTTTTTATTTTGCACACAATAGGCTCTTGTTCTTTTTATTTTGCACACGCTAGGCCCTTGTTCTTTTCATTTTGCACACGCTATGCCCTTTTTCTATTTATTTTGCATACGCTAGGCCCTTGTTCTTTCTATTTTGCACACGCGAGGCCCTTGTTCTTGCTATTTCGCGAACGCTAGGCCCTTGTTCTTGTTTTTTTGCACACGCTAGGCCCTTGCTCTTGCTATTCTGCACTCGCTAGGCCCTTGTTCTTGCAATTTTGCACACGCTAGGCCCTTGTTATTGCAATTTTGCACACGCTAGGCCCTTGTTCTTTTTAATTTGCACACGCTATGCCCTTGTTCTTTTTATTTTGCACACGCTAGTTCCTTGTTCTTGCAATTTTGCACATGCTAGACCCTTGTTCTTTTTATTTTGCACACGCTAGGCCCTTGTTCTTGCAATTTTGCACATGCCAGACCCTTGTTTGTTTTATTTTGCACACGCTAGGCCCTTGTTCTTGCTATTTCGCAAACGCTAGGCCCTTGTTCTTGATGTTTTGCACACGCTAGGCCCTTGCTCTTGCTATTTTGCACTCGATAGACCCTTGTTCTTGCAATTTTGCACACGCTAGGCCCTTGTTCTTGCAATTTTGCACACGCTAGGACCTTGTTCTTTTTATTTTGCACACGCTAGGCCCTTGTTCTTTTTATTTTGCACACGCTAGGCCCTTGTTCTTGCAATTTTGCACACGCTATGCCCTTGTTCTTTTTTTTTTTGCACACGCTAGGCCCTTGTTCTTGCAATTTTGCACATGCTAGACCTTTGTTCTTTTTATTTTGCACACGCTAGGCCCTTGTTCTTGATTTTTGCACACGCTAGGCCCTTGCTCTTGCTATTTTGCACTCGCTAGGCCCTTGTTCTTGCAATTATGCACACGCTAGGCCCTTGTTCTTGCAATTTTGCACACGCTAGGCCCTTGTTCTTTTGAATTTGCACACGCTATGCCCTTGTTCTTTTTATTTTGCACACGCTAGGCCCTTGTTCTTGCAATTTTGCACATGCTAGACCCTTGTTCTTTTTATTTTGCATACGCTAGGCCCTTGTTCTTGCAATTTTGCACATGCTAGACCCTTGTTCGTTTTATTTTGCACACGCTAGGCCCTTCTTCTTGCTATTTCGCAAACGCTAGGCCCTTGTTTTTGATTTTTTGCACACTCTAGGCCCTTGCTCTTGCTATTTTGCACTCGCTAGGCCCTTGTTCTTGCAATTTTGCACACGCTAGGCCCTTGTTCTTGCAATTTTGCACACGCTAGGGCCTTGTTCTTTTTATTTCGCACACGCTAGGCCCTTGTTCTTGCTATTTTGCACACGGTATGCCCTTGTTCTTTTTATTTTGCACACGCTTGGCCCTTATTCTTGCAAATTTGCACATGCTAGACCCTTGTTCTTTTTATTTTGCACACGCTAGGCCCTTGCTCTTGCTATTTCGCGAACGCTAGGCCCTTTTTCTTGATTTTTTGCACACGCTAGGCCCTTGCTCTTGCTATTTTGCACACGCTAGGCCCTTGTTGCTGCTATTTCGCGAACGCTAGGCCCTTGTTCTTGATTTTTGCACACGCTAGGCCCTTGCTCTTGCTATTTTGCACTCGCTAGGCCCTTGTTCTTGCAATTATGCACACGCTAGGCCCTTGTTCTTGCAATTTTGCACACGCTAGGCCCTTGTTCTTTTGAATTTGCACACGCTATGCCCTTGTTCTTTTTATTTTGCACACGCTAGGCCCTTGTTCTTGCAATTTTGCACATGCTAGACCCTTGTTCTTTTTATTTTGCATACGCTAGGCCCTTGTTCTTGCAATTTTGCACATGCTAGACCCTTGTTCGTTTTATTTTGCACACGCTAGGCCCTTCTTCTTGCTATTTCGCAAACGCTAGGCCCTTGTTTTTGATTTTTTGCACACTCTAGGCCCTTGCTCTTGCTATTTTGCACTCGCTAGGCCCTTGTTCTTGCAATTTTGCACACGCTAGGCCCTTGTTCTTGCAATTTTGCACACGCTAGGACCTTGTTCTTTTTATTTCGCACACACTAGGCCCTTGTTCTTGCTATTTTGCACACGGTATGCCCTTGTTCTTTTTATTTTGCACACGCTTGGCCCTTATTCTTGCAAATTTGCACATGCTAGACCCTTGTTCTTTTTATTTTGCACACGCTAGGCCCTTGCTCTTGCTATTTCGCGAACGCTAGGCCCTTTTTCTTGATTTTTTGCACACGCTAGGCCCTTGCTCTTGCTATTTTGCACTCGCTAGGCCCTTGTTCTTGCAATTTTGCACATGCTAGGCCCTTGTTCTTGCAATTTTGCACACGCTAGGCGCTTGTTCTTTTTATTTTACACACGCTAGGCCCTTGTTCTTTTTATTTTGCACACGGTATGCCCTTGTTCATTTTATTTTGCACACGCTAGGCCCTTATTCTTGCAATTTTGCACATGCTAGACCCTTGTTCTTTTTATTCTGCACACGCTAGGCCCTTGTTCTTGCTATTTTCTCGAACGCTAGGCCCTTGTTCTTGATTTTTTGCACAAGCTAGGCCCTTGCTGTTGCTATTTTGCACTCGCTAGGCCCTTGTTTCTGCAATTTTGCACACGCTAGGCCCTTGTTCTTGATTTTTTGCACACGCTAGGCCCTTGTTCTTGATTTGTTTCACACGCTAGGCCCTTGTTCTTGCAGTTTTGCACACGCTAGGCCCTTGTTCTTGCAATTTTGCACACGCTAGGCCATTGTTCTTTTTATTTTGCACACGCTAGGCCCTTGTTCTTTTTATTTTGCACACGCAAGACCCTTGTTCTTTTTATTTTGCACACGCTAGGCCCTTGTTCTTGCTATTTTGCGAACGCTAGGCCCTTGTTCTTGATTTTTTGCACACGCTAGGCCCTTGCTCTTGATATTTTGCACTCGCTAGGCCCTTGTTCTTGCAGTTTTGCACATGCTAGGCCCTTGTTCTTGCAATTTTGCAGACGCTAGGCCCTTGTTCTTTTTATTTTGCACACGCTAGGCCCTTGTTATTTTCATTTTTCACACGCTAGGCCCTTGTTCTTGCTATTTTACACATGCTATGCCCTTGTTCTTTTTATTTTGCACACGCTAGGCAATTGTTCTTGCAATTTTGCACATTCTAGACCCTTGTTTCTTTTTATTCTGCACAAGCTAGGCCCTTGTTCTTGCTATTTCGCGAATGCTAGGCCCTTGTTCTTGATTTTTTGCACACGCTAGGCCCTTGCTCTTGCTATTTTGCACTCGCTAGGCCCTTGTTCTTGCAATTTTGCATACGCTAGGCCCTTGTTCTTGCAATTTTGCACACGCTAGGCCCTTGTTCTTTTTATATTGCACACGCTAGGCCCTTATTCTTTTTATTTTGCGCACGCTAGGCCCTTGTTCGTTTTATTTTGCACACGCTATGCCCTTGTTCTTTTTATTTTGCACACGCTAGGCCCTTGATCTTGCAATTTTGCACATTCTAGACCCTTGTTCTTTTTATTTTGTACACGCTTGGCCCTTGTTGCTGCTATTTCGCAAACGCTAGGCCCTTGTTCTTGATTTTTTGCACACGCTAGGCCCTTGCTCTTGCTATTTTGCACTCGCTAGGCCCTTGTTCTTGCAATTTTGCACACGCTAGGCCCTTGTTCTTGCAATTTTGCACATTCTAGACCCTTGTTCTTTTTATTTTGCACACGCTAGGCCCTTATTCTTTTTATTTTGCGCACGCTAGGCCCTTGTTCGTTTTATTTTGCACACGCTATGCCCTTGTTCTTTTTATTTTGCACACGCTAGGCCCTTGATCTTGCAATTTTGCACATTCTAGACCCTTGTTCTTTTTATTTTGTACACGCTTGGCCCTTTTTGCTGCTATTTCGCAAACGCTAGGCCCTTGTTCTTGATTTTTTGCACACGCTAGGCCCTTGCTCTTGCTATTTTGCACTCGCTAGGCACTTGTTCTTGCAATTTTGCACACGCTAGGCCCTTGTTCTTGCAATTTTGCACACGCTAGGCCCTTGTTCTTTTTATTTTGCACACGCTAGGCCATTGTTCTTTTTATTTTGCACACGCTAGGCCCTTGTTCTGTCTATTTTGCACACGCTATGCCCTTGTTCTCTTTCTTTTGCACACGCTTGGCTCTTGTTCTTGCAACTTTGCACATGCTAGACCCTTGTTCTTTTTATTTTGCGCACGCAAAGCCCTTGCTCTTGCTATTTCGCGAACGCTAGGCCCTTGTTCTTGATTTTTTGCACACGCTAGGCCCTTGCTCTTGCTATTTTGCACTCGCTATGCCCTTGTTCTTGCAATTTTGCACACGCTAGGCCCTTGTTCTTGCAATTTTGCACACGCTAGGCCCTTGTTCCTTTTATTTTGCACACGCTAGTCCCTTGTTCTTTTTATTTTGCACACGCTAGGCCCTTGATCTTGCAATTTTGCACATTCTAGACCCTTGTTCTTTTTATTTTGCACACGCTAGGCCCTTATTCTTTTTATTTTGCGCACGCTAGGCCCTTGTTCGTTTTATTTTGCACACGCTATGCCCTTGTTCTTTTTATTTTGCACACGCTAGGCCCTTGATCTTGCAATTTTGCACATTCTAGACCCTTGTTCTTTTTATTTTGTACACGCTTGGCCCTTGTTGCTGCTATTTCGCAAACGCTAGGCCCTTGTTCTTGATTTTTTGCACACGCTAGGCCCTTGCTCTTGCTATTTTGCACTCGCTAGGCCCTTGTTCTTGCAATTTTGCACACGCTAGGCCCTTGTTCTTGCAATTTTGCACACGCTAGGCCCTTGTTCTTTTTATTTTGCACACGCTAGGCCATTGTTCTTTTTATTTTGCACACGCTAGGCCCTTGTTCTGTCTATCTTGCACACGCTATGCCCTTGTTCTCTTTCTTTTGCACACGCTTGGCTCTTGTTCTTGCAACTTTGCACATGCTAGACCCTTGTTCTTTTTATTTTGCGCACGCAAAGCCCTTGCTCTTGCTATTTCGCGAACGCTAGGCCCTTGCTCTTGCTATTTTGCACTCGCTATGCCCTTGTTCTTGCAATTTTGCACACGCTAGGCCCTTGTTCTTGCAATTTTGCACACGCTAGGCCCTTGTTCCTTTTATTTTGCACACGCTAGTCCCTTGTTCTTTTTATTTTGCACACGCTATGCCCTTGTTCTTTATATTTTGCACACGCTATGCCCTTGTTCTTTTTATTTTGCACACGCTAGGCCCTTGTTCTTGCTATTTTGCACACGCAATGCCCCTGTTCTTTTTATTTTGCGCACGCTAGGCCCTTGTTCGTGCTTTTTTGCACACGCTATGCCCTTGTTCTTTTTTTTTTGCACACGCTAGGCCCTTGTTCTTGCTATTTTGCGAACGCTAGGCCCTTGTTCTTGATTTTTTGCACACGCTAGGCCCTTGCTCTTGCTATTTTGCACTCGCTAGGCCCTTGTTCTTGCAATTTTGCACACGCTAGGCCCTTGTTCTTGAAATTTTGCACACGCTAGGCCCTTGTTCTTTATATTTTGGACACGCTAGGCCCTTGTTCTTTTAATTTTGCACACGCTAGGCCCTTGTTCTTGCTATTTTGCACACGCTATGCCCTAGTTCTTTTTATTTTGCACACGCTAGGCCCTTGTTCTCGCAATTTTGCATATGCTAGACCCTTGTTCTTGATTTTTTGCACATGCTAGGCCCTTGCTCTTGCTATTGTGCACTCGCTAGGCCCTTGTTCTTGCAATTTTGCACACGCTAGGCCCTTGTTCTTGCAATTTTGCACACGCTAGGCCCTTACTCTTTTTATTTTGCACACACTAGGCCCTTGTTCTTTATTTTTTGCACACGCTAGGCCCTTGCTCTTGCTATTTTGCACTCGCTAGGCCCTTGTTCTTGCAATTATGCACACGCTAGGCCCTTGTTCATGCAATTTCGCACACGCTAGGCCCTTGTTTTTTTTATTTTGCACACGCTAGGCCCCTGTTCTTTTTATTTTGAACATGCTAGGCCCTTGTCCTTGCTATTTTGCACACGCTATGCCCTTGTTCTTTTTATTTTGCACACACTAGGCCCTTGTTCTTGTAATTTTGCACATGCTAGACCCTTGTTCTTTTTATTTTGCACATGCTAGGACCTTGCTCTTGCTATTTCGCGAAAGCTAGGCCCTTTTTCTTGATTTTTAGCACACGCTAGGCCCTTGTTCTTGCTATTTTGCACTCGCTAGGCCCTTTTTCTTGCAATTTTGCACACGCTAGGCCCTTGTTCTTGCAATTTTGCACACGCTAGGCCCTTGTTCTTTTTATTTTGCACACGCTAGGCCCTTGTTCTTTTTATTTTGCACACGCTAGGCCCTTGTTCTTGCTATTTCATACGCTAGGCCCTTGTTCTTGCAATTTTGCACACGCAAGGCCCTTGTTCTTGCAATTTTGCACACGCTAGGCCCTTGTTCTTGCTATTTTGCACACGCTATGCCCTTGTTCTTTTTATTTTGCACACGCTTGGCCCTTGTTCTTGCAATTTTGCACATGCTAGACTCTTGTTCTATTTTTTTGCACATGCTAGGCCCTTGTTCTTGCTATTTCGCGAACGCTAGGCCCTTGTTCTTGATTTTTTGCACACGCTAGGCCCTTGTTCTTGCTATTTTGCACTCGCTAGGCCCCTAATCTTGCAATTTTGCACACGCTAGGCCCTTGTTCTTGCAATTTTGCACACGCTAGGCCCTTGTTCTTTTTATTTTGCACACGCTAGGCCCTTGTTCTTGCTATTTTGCACACGCTATGCCCTTGTTCTTTTTATTTTGCACACGCTAGGCCCTTGTTCTTGCAATTTTGCACATGCTAGACTCTTGTTCTTTTTTTTTGCACACGCTAGGCCCTTGTTCTTGCTATTTCGCGAACGCTAGGCCCTTGTTCTTTATTTTTTGCGCACGCTAGGCCCTTGCTCTTGCTATTTTGCACTCGCTAGGCCCTTTTTCTTGCAATTTTGCACACGCTAGGCCCTTGTTCTTGCAATTTTGCACACGCTAGGCCCTTGTTCTTTTTATTTTGCACACGCTAGGCCCTTGTTCTTTTTATTTTGCACACGCTAGGCCCTTGTTCTTGCTATTTCATACGCTAGGCCCTTGTTCTTGCAATTTTGCACACGCAAGGCCCTTGTTCTTGCAATTTTGCACACGCTAGGCCCTTGTTCTTGCTATTTTGCACACGCTATGCCCTTGTTCTTTTTATTTTGCACACGCTTGGCCCTTGTTCTTGCAATTTTGCACATGCTAGACTCTTGTTCTTTTTTTTTGCACATGCTAGGCCCTTGTTCTTGCTATTTCGCGAACGCTAGGCCCTTGTTCTTGATTTTTTGCACACGCTAGGCCCTTGCTCTTGCTATTTTGCACTCGCTAGGCCCTTGTTCTTGCAATTTTGCACATGCTAGGCCCTTGTTCTTGCAATTTTGCACACGCTAGGCCCTTGTTCTTGCAATTTTGCACACGCTAGGCCCTTGTTCTTTTTATTTTGCACACGCTAGGCCCTTGTTCTTGCTATTTTGCACATGCTAGACCCTTGTTCTTTTTATTTTGCACACGCTAGGCCCTTGCTCTTGCTATTTCGCGAACGCTAGGCCCTTATTCTTGATTTTTTGCACACACTCGGCCCTTGCTCTTGCTATTTTGCACTCGCTAGGGTCTTGTTCTTGCAATTTTGCACACGCTACGCCCTTGTTCTTGCAATTTTGCACACGCTAGGCCCTTGTTCTTTTTATTTTGCACACGCTACGCCCTTGTTCTTGCAATTTTGCACACGCTATGCCCTTGTTCTTTTTATTTTGCACACGCTAGGCCCTTGTTCTTGCAATTTTGCACATGCTAGACCCTTGTTCTTTTTATTTTGCACACGTTAGGCCCTTGCTCTTGCTATTTCGCGAACGCTAGGCCCTTATTCTTGATTTTTTGCACACACTCGGCCCTTGCTCTTGCTATTTTGCACTCCCTAGGCCCTTGTTCTTGCAATTTTACACACGCTACGCCCTTGTTCTTGCAATTTTGCACACGCTAGGCCCTTGTTCTTTTTATTTTGCACACGCTAGGCCCTTGTTCTTGCTATTTTGCACACGCTATGCCCTTGTTCTTTTTTTTTTTGCACACGCTAGGCCCTTGTTCTTGAAATTTTGCACATGCTAGACCCTTGTTCTTTTTATTTTGCACACGCTAGGCCCTTGTTCTTGCAATTTTGCACATGCTAGACCCTTGTTCTTTTTATTTTGCACACGCTAGGCCCTTGCTCTTGCTATTTCGCGAACGCTAGGCCCTTATTCTTGATTTTTTGCACACGCTAGGCCCTTACTCTTGCTATTTTGCACTCGCTAGGCCCTTGTTCTTGCAATTTTGCACACGCTACGCCCTTGTTCTTGCAATTTTGCACACGCTAGGCCCTTGTTCTTGCTATTTTGCACACGCTATGCCCTTGTTCTTTTTTTTTTTGCACACGCTAGGCCCTTGTTCTTGATATTTTGCACATGCTAGACCCTTGTTCTTTTTATTTTGCACACGCTAGGCCCTTGTTCTTGCAATTTTGCACACGCTAGGCCCTTGTTCTTTTTATTTTGCACACGCTAGGCCCTTGTTCTTGCTATTTTGCACACGCTATGCCCTTGTTCTTTTTATTTTGCACACGCTAGGCCCTTGTTCTTGCAATTTTGCACATGCTAGACCCTTGTTCTTTTTATTTTGCACACGCTAGGCCCTTGCTCTTGCTATTTCGCGAACGCTAGGCCCTTGTTCTTGATTTTTTGCACACGCTAGGCCCTTGTTCTTTTTATTTTGCACACGCTACGCCCTTGTTCTTGCAATTTTGCACACGCTATGCCCTTGTTCTTTTTATTTTGCACACGCTAGGCCCTTGTTCTTGCAATTTTGCACATGCTAGACCCTTGTTCTTTTTATTTTGCACACGCTAGGCCCTTGCTCTTGCTATTTCGGGAACGCTAGGCCCTTATTCTTGATTTTTTGCACACGCTAGGCCCTTGCTCTTGCTATTTTGCACTCGCTAGGCCCTTGTTCTTGCAATTTTGCACACGCTAGGCCCTTGTTCTTGCTATTTTGCACACGCTATGCCTTTGTTCTTTTTTTTTTTTGCACACGCTAGGCCCTTGTTCTTGCAATTTTGCACATGCTAGACCCTTGTTCTTTTGATTTTGCACACGCTAGGCACTTGTTCTTGCAATTTTGCACATGCTAGACCCTTGTTCTTTTTATTTTGCACACGCTAGGCCCTTGCTCTTGCTATTTCGCGAATGCTAGGCCCTTATTCTTGATTTTTTGCACACGCTAGGCCCTTGCTCTTCCTATTTTGCACTCGCTAGGCCCTTGTTCTTGCAATTTTGCACACGCTACGCCCTTGTTCTTTTTATTTTGCACACGCTAGGCCCTTGTTCTTGCTATTTTGCACACGCTATGCCCTTGTTCTTTTTTTTTTTGCACACGCTAGGCCCTTGTTCTTGATATTTTGCACATGCTAGACCCTTGTTCTTTTTATTTTGCACACGCTAGGCCCTTGTTCTTGCAATTTTGCACACACTAGGCCCTTGTTCTTTTTATGTTGCACACGCTAGGCCCTTGTTCTTGCTATTTTGCACACGCTATGCCCTTGTTCTTTTTATTTTGCACACGCTAGGCCCTTGTTCTTGCAATTTTGCACATGCTAGACCCTTGTTCTTTTTATTTTGCACACGCTAGGCCCTTGCTCTTGCTATTTCGCGAACGCTAGGCCCTTATTCTTGATTTTTTGCACACGCTAGGCCCTTGCTCTTCCTATTTTGCACTCGCTAGGCCCTTGTTCTTGCAATTTTGCACACGCTACGCCCTTGTTCTTTTTATTTTGCACACGCTAGGCCCTTGTTCTTGCTATTTTGCACACGCTATGCCCTTGTTCTTTTTTTTTTTGCACACGCTAGGCCCTTGTTCTTGATATTTTGCACATGCTAGACCCTTGTTCTTTTTATTTTGCACACGCTAGGCCCTTGTTCTTGCAATTTTGCACACACTAGGCCCTTGTTCTTTTTATGTTGCACACGCTAGGCCCTTGTTCTTGCTATTTTGCACACGCTATGCCCTTGTTCTTTTTATTTTGCACACGCTAGGCCCTTGTTCTTGCAGTTTTGCACATGCTAGACCCTTGTTCTTTTTATTTTGCACACGCTAGGCCCTTGCTCTTGCTATTTCGCGAACGCTAGGCCCTTGTTCTTGCAATTTTGCACATGCTAGGCCCTTGTTCTTGCAATTTTGCACACGCTAGGCCCCTGTTCTTGCAATTTTGCACACGCTAGGCCCTTGATCTTTTTATTTTGCACACGCTAGGCCCTTGTTCTTGCTATTTTGCACACGCTATGCCCTTGTTCTTTTTATTTTGCACACGCTAGGCCCTTGTTCTTGCAATTTTGCACACGCTAGGCCCTTGTTCTTTTTATTTTGCACACGCTAGGCCCTTGTTCTTGCTATTTTGCACACGCTTTGCACTTGTTCTTTTTATTTTGCACACGCTAGGCCCTTGCTCTTGCTCTTTTGCACTCGCCATGCCCTTGTTCTTGCAATTTTGCACACGCTTGGCCCTTGTTCTTTTTATTTTGCACACGCTAGTCCCTTGTTCTTTTTATTTTGCACACGCTATGCCCTTGTTCTTTATATTTTGCACACGCTATGCCCTTGTTCTTTTTATTTTGCACACGCTAGGCCCTTGTTCTTGCAATTTTGCACATGCTAGACCCTTGTTCTTTTTATTTTGCACACGCTAGGCCCTTGCTCTTGCTATTTCGCGAACGCTAGGCCCTTGTTCTTGATTTTTTGCACACGCTAGGCCATTGCTCTTGCTTTTTTGCACTCGCTAGGCCCTTGTTCTTGCAATTTTGCACATGCTAGGCCCTTGTTCTTGCAATTTTGCACACGCTAGGCCCTTGTTCTTGCAATTTTGCACACGCTAGGCCCTTGTTCTTTATATTTTGCACACGCTAGGCCCTTGTTCTTGCTATTTTGCACACGATATGCCCTTGTTCTTTTTATTTTGCACACACTAGACCCTTGTTCTTGCAATTTTGCACATGCTAGACCCTTGTTTTTTTATTTTGCACACGCTAGGCCCTTGCTCTTGCTATTTCGCGAACGCTAGGGCCCTTTTTCTTGATTTTTTGCACACGCTAGGCCCTTGCTCTTGCTATTTTGCACTCGCTATGCCCTTGTTCTTGCAATTTTGCACACGCTAGGCCCTTGTTCTTGCAATTTTGCACACGCTAGGCCCTTGTTCTTTTTATTTTGCACACGCTAGGCCCTTGTTCTTGCTATTTTGCACACGCTTTGCACTTGTTCTTTTTATTTTGCACACGCTAGGCCCTTGCTCTTGCTCTTTTGCACTCGCCAGGCCCTTGTTCTTGCAATTTTGCACACGCTTGGCCCTTGTTCTTTTTATTTTGCACACGCTAGTCCCTTGTTCTTTTTATTTTGCACACGCTATGCCCTTGTTCTTTATATTTTGCACACGCTATGCCCTTGTTCTTTTTATTTTGCACACGCTAGGCCCTTGTTCTTGCAATTTTGCACATGCTAGACCCTTGTTCTTTTTATTTTGCACACGCTAGGCCCTTGCTCTTGCTATTTCGCGAACGCTAGGCCCTTGTTCTTGATTTTTTGCACACGCTAGGCCATTGCTCTTGCTATTTTGCACTCGCTAGGCCCTTGTTCTTGCAATTTTGCACATGCTAGGCCCTTGTTCTTGCAATTTTGCACACGCTAGGCCCTTGTTCTTGCAATTTTGCACACGCTAGGCCCTTGTTCTTTATATTTTGCACACGCTAGGCCCTTGTTCTTGCTATTTTGCACACGATATGCCCTTGTTCTTTTTATTTTGCACACACTAGACCCTTGTTCTTGCAATTTTGCACATGCTAGACCCTTGTTCTTTTTATTTTGCACACGCTAGGCCCTTGCTCTTGCTATTTCGCGAACGCTAGGCCCTTTTTCTTGATTTTTTGCACACGCTAGGCCCTTGCTCTTGCTATTTTGCACTCGCTATGCCCTTGTTCTTGCAATTTTGCACACGCTAGGCCCTTGTTCTTGCAATTTTGCACACGCTAGGCCCTTGTTCTTTTTATTTTGCACACGCTAGTCCCTTGTTCTTTTTATTTTGCACACGCTATGCCCTTGTTCTTTATATTTTGCACACGCTATGCCCTTGTTCTTTTTATTTTGCACACGCTAGGCCCTTGTTCTTGCAATTTTGCACATGCTAGACTCTTGTTCTTTTTATTTTGCACACGCTAGGCCCTTGTTCTTGCTATTTTGCGAACGCTAGGCCCTTGTTCTTGATTTTTTGCACACGCTAGGCCCTTGCTCTTGCTATTTTGCACTCGCTAGGCCCTTGTTCTTGCAATTTTGCACATGCTAGGCCCTTGTTCTTGCAATTTTCCACACGCTAGGCCCTTGTTCTTGCAATTTTGCACACGCTAGGCCCTTGTTCTTTTTATTTTGCACACGCTAGGCCCTTGTTCTTGCTATTTTGCACACGCTATGCCCTTGTTCTTTTTATTTTGCACACACTAGGCCCTTGTTCTTGCAATTTTGCACATGCTAGACCCTTGTTCTTTTTATTTTGCACACGCTAGGCCCTTGCTGTTGCTATTTCGCGAACGCTAGGCCTTTTTTCTTGATTTTTTGCACACGCTAGGCCCTTGCTCTTGCTATTTTGCACTCGCTAGGCCCTTGTTCTTGCAATTTTGCACACGCTAGGCCCTTGTTCTTGCAATTTTGCACGCGCTAGGCCCTTGTTCTTTTTATTTTGCACACGTTAGGCCCTTGTTCTTGCTATTTTGCACACGCTATGCCCTTGTTCTTTTTTTTTGCACACGCTAGGCCCTTGTTCTTGCAATTTTGCACATGCTAGACTCTTGTTCTTTTTATTTTGCACACGCTAGGCCCTTGTTCTTGCAATTTTGCACACACTAGGCCCTTGTTCTTTTTATTTTGCACACGCTAGGCCCTTGTTCTTGCTATTTTGCACACGCTATGCCTTTTTTCTTTTTATTTTGCCCACGCTAGGCCCTTGTTCTTGCAATTTTGCACATGCTAGACCCTTGTTCTTTTAATTTTGCACACGCTAGGCCCTTGCTCTTGCTATTTCCTGAATGCTAGGCCCTTGTTCTTGATTTTTTGCACATGCTAGGCCCTTGCTCTTGCTATTGTGCACTCGCTAGGCCCTTGTTCTTGCAATTTTGCACACGCTAGGCCCTTGTTCTTGCAATTTTGTACACGCTAGGCCCTTGTTCTTTTTATTTTGCATACACTAGGCCCTTGTTCTTAATTTTTGGCACACGCTAGGCCCTTGCTCTTGCTATTTTGCACTTGCTAGGCCCTTGTTCTTGCAATTTTGCACACGCTAGGCCCTTGTTCTTGCAATTTTGCACACGCTAGGCCCTTGTTCTTTTTATTTTGCACACGCTAGTCCCTTGTTCTTTTTATTTTGCACACGCTATGCCCTTGTTCTTTATATTTTGCACACGCTATGCCCTTGTTCTTTTTATTTTGCACACGCTAGGCCCTTGTTCTTGCAATTTTGCACATGCTAGACTCTTGTTCTTTTTATTTTGCACACGCTAGGCCCTTGTTCTTGCTATTTCGCGAACGCTAGGCCCTTGTTCTTGATTTTTTGCACACGCTAGGCCCTTGCTCTTGCTATTTTGCACTCGCTAGGCCCTTGTTCTTGCAATTTTGCACATGCTAGGCCCTTGTTCTTTTTATTTTGCACACGCTAGGCCCTTGTTTTTGCAATTTTGCACACGCTAGGCCCTTATTCTTTTTATTTTGCACACGCTAGGCCCTTGTTCTTGCTATTTTGCACACGCTATGCCCTTTTTCTTTTTATTTTGCACACGCTAGGCCCTTGTTCTTGCAATTTTGCACATGCTAGACCCTTGTTCTTTTTATTTTGCACACGCTAGGCCCTTGCTCTTGCTATTTCGCGAATGCTAGGCCCTTGTTCTTGATTTTTTGCACATGCTAGGCCCTTGCTCTTGCTATTGTGCACTCGCTAGGCCCTTGTTCTTGCAATTTTGCACACGCTAGGCCCTTGTTCTTGCAATTTTGCACACGCTAGGCCCTTGTTCTTTTTTTTTTGCACACACTAGTCCCTTGTTCTTTATTTTTTGCACACGCTAGGCCCTTGCTCTTGCTATTTTGCACTCGCTAGGCCCTTGTTCTTGCAATTTTGCACACGCTAGGCCCTTGTTCTTGCAATTTTGCACACGCTATGCCCTTGTTCTTTTTATTTTGCACACGCTAGTCCCTTGTTCTTTTTATTTTGCACACGCTATGCCCTTGTTCTTTATATTTTGCATACGCTATGCCCTTGTTCTTTTTTTTTTGCACACGCTAGGCCCTTGTTCTTGCTATTTCGCGAACGCTAGGCCCTTGTTCTTGATTTTTTGCACACGCTAGGCCCTTGCTCTTGCTATTTTGCACTCGCTAGGCCCTTGTTCTTGCAATTTTGCACATGCTAGGCCCTTGTTCTTGCAATTTTGCACACGCTAGGCCCTTGTTTTTGCAATTTTGCACACACTAGGCCCTTATTCTTTTTATTTTGCACACGCTAGGCCCTTGTTCTTGCTATTTTGCACACGCTATGCCCTTGTTCTTTTTATTTTGCACACGCTAGGCCCTTGTTCTTGCAATTTTGCACATGCTAGACCCTTGTTCTTTTTATTTTGCACACGCTAGGCACTTGCTCTTGCTATTTCGCGAACGCTAGGCCCTTATTCTTGATTTTTTGCACACACTAGGCCCTTGCTCTTGCTATTTTGCACTCGCAAGGCCCTTGTTCTTGCAGTTTTGCACACACTAGGCCCTTGTTCTTGCAATTTTGCACACGTTAGGCCCTTGTTCTTTTTATTTTGCACACGTTAGGCCCTTGTTCTTGCTATTTTGTACACGCTATGCCCTTGTTCTTTTTTTTTTTGCACACGCTAGGCCTTTGTTCTTGCAATTTTGCACATGCTAGACCCTTGTTCTTTTTATTTTGCACACGTTAGGCCCTTGTTCTTGCAATTTTGCACACGCTAGGCCCTTGTTCTTTTTATTTTGCACGCGCTTGTCCCTTGTTCTTGCTATTTTGCACACGCTATGCCCTTGTTCTTTTAATTTTGCACATGCTAGGCCCTTGTTCTTGCAATTTTGCACATGCTAGACCCTTGTTCTTTTTATTTTGCCCACGCTAGGCCCTTGTTCTTGCTATTTCGCGAACGCTAGGCCCTTGTTCTTGATTTTTTGCACACGCTAGGCCCTTGCTCTTGCTATTTTGCACTCGCTAGGCCCTTGTTCTTGCAATTTTGCACACGCTAGGCCATTGTTCTTGCAATTTTGCACACGCTAGGCCCTTGTTCTTTTTATTTTTCACACACTATGCCTTTGTTCTTTTTATTTTGCACATGCTAGGCCCTTGTTCTTGCAATTTTGCACATGCTAGACCCTTGTTCTTTTTATTTTGCACACGCTAGGCCCTTGTTCTTGCTATTTCGCGAACGCTAGGCCCTTGTTCTTGATTTTTTGCACACGCTAGGCCCTTGCTCTTGCTATTTTACACTCGCTAGGCCCTTGTTCTTGCAATTTTGCACACGCTAGGCCCTTGTTCTTTTTATTTTGCACACGCTAGGCCCTTGCTCTTATTATTTTGCTCACGCTAGGCCCTTGTTCTTGCTATTTTGCACACGCTATGCCCTTGTTTTTTTATTTTGCACACGCTTGGCCCTTGTTATTGCAATTTTGCACATGCTAGACCCTCGTTCTTTTTATTTTGCACACGCTTGGCCCTTGTTCTTGCAATTTCGCGAACGCTAGGCCCTTGTTCTTGATTTTTTGAACACGCTAGGCCCTTGCTCTTGCTATTTTGCACTCGCTAGGCCCTTGTTCTTGCAATTTTGCACACGCTAGGCCCTTGTTCTTGCAATTTTGCACACACTAGGCCCTTGTTCTTTTTATTTTGCACACGGTAGGCCCTTGTTCTTTTTATTTTGCACACGCTATGCCCTTGTTCTTTTTATTTTGCACACGCTATGCCCTTGTTCTTTTTATTTTGCACACGCTAGGCCCTTGTTCTTGCTATTTCGCGAACGCTAGGCCCTTGTTCTTGATTTTTTGCAAACGCTAGGCCCTTGCTCTTGCTATTTTGCACTCGCTAGGCCCTTGTTCTTGCAATTGTGCACATGCTAGGCCCTTGTTCTTGCAATTTTGCACACGCTAGGCCCTTGTTCTTGCAATTTTGTACACGCTAGGCCCTTGTTCTTTTTATTGTGCACACGCTATGCCCTTGTTCTTTTTATTTTGCACACGCTAGGCCCTTGTTCTTGCAATTTTGCACATGCTGGACCCTTGTTCTTTTTATTTTGCACACGCTAGGCCCTTGTTCTTGCTATTTCGTGAACGCTAGGCCCTTGTTCTTGATTTTTTGCACACGCTAGGCCCTTGCTCTTGCTATTTTGCACTCGCTAGTCCCTTGTTCTTGCAATTTTGCACACGCTAGGCCCTTGTTCTTGCAATTTTGCACACGCTAGGCCCTTGTTCTTTTGATTTTGCACACGCTAGGCCCATGTTCTTTTTATTTTGCACACACTAGGCCCTTGTTCTTGCTATTTTGCACACGCTATGCCCTTGTTCTTTTTATTTTGCACACGCTAGGCCCTTGATCTTGCAACTTTGCACATTCTAGACCCTTGTTCTTTTTATTTTGTACACGCTAGGCCCTTGTTGCTGCTATTTCGCAAACGCTAGGCGCTTGTTGTTGATTTTACACACACGCTAGGCCCTTGCTCTTGCTATTTTGCACTCGCTAGGCCCTTGTTCTTGCAATTTTGCACACGCTAGGCCCTTGTTCTTGCAATTTTGCACACGCTAGGCCTTTGTTCTTTTTATTTTGCACGCGCTAGGCCATTGTTCTTTTTATTTTGCACACGCTAGGCCCTTGTTCTGTCTATTTTGCACACGCTATGCCCTTGTTCTCTTTTTTTTGCACACGCTTGGCCCTTGTTCTTGCAATTTTGCACATGCTAGACCCTTGTTCTTTATATTTTGCACACCCAAGGCCCTTGCTCTTGCTATTTCGCGAACGCTAGGCTTTTGTTCTTGATTTTTTGCACACGCTAGGCCCTTGCTCTTGCTATTTTGCACTCGCTATGCCCTTGTTCTTGCAATTTTGCACACGCTAGGCCCTTGTTCTTGCAATTTTGCACACGCTAGGCCCTTGTTCTTTTTATTTTGCACACGCTAGTCCCTTGTTCTTTTTATTTTGCACAAGTTATGCCCTTGTTCTTTATATTTTGCACACACTAGGCCCTTGTTCTTGCTATTTTGCACACGCAATGCCCTTGTTCTTTTTATTTTGCACACGCTATGCCCTTGTTCGTGCTATTTTGTACACGCTATGCCCTTGTTCTTTTTATTTTGCACGCCCTAGGCCCTTGTTCTTGCTATTTCGCGAACGCTAGGCCCTTGTTCTTGATTTTTTGCACACGCTAGGCCCTTGCTCTTGCTATTTTGCACTCGCTAGGCCCTTGTTCTTGCAATTTTGCACACGCTAGGCCCTTGTTCTTGTGACTTTGCACACGCTAGGCCTTTGTTCTTTATATTTTGCACACGCTAGGCCCTTGTTCTTTATATTTTGCACACGCTAGGCCCTTGTTCTTGCTATTTTGCACACGCTATGCCATAGTTCTTTTTAATTTGCACACGCTAGGCCCTTGTTTTTGCAATTTTGCATATGCTAAACCCTTGTTCTTTTTATTTTGCACACACTAGGCCCTTGCTCTTGCTATTTCGCGAACGCTAGGCCTTTGTTCTTGATTTTTTGCACATGCTAGGCCCTTGCTCTTGCTATTGTGCACTCGCTAGGCCCTTGTTCTTGCAATTTTGCACACGCTAGGCCCTTGTTCTTGCAATTTTGCACACGCTAGGCCCTTGTTCTTTTAATTTCGCACACGCAGGGCCTTGTTCTTTTTATTTTGCACACAGTAGGCCCTTGTTCTTTTTATTTTGAACACGCTAGGCCCTTGTTCTTGCTATTTTGCACACGCTATGCCCTTGTTCTTGCAATTTTGCATATGCTAGACCCTTGTTCTTTTTTTTTTGCACACACTAGGCCCTTGCTCTTGCTATTTCGCGAACACTAGGCCCTTGTTCTTGATTTTTTGCACATGCTAGGCCCTTGCTCTTGCTATTGTGCACTCGCTAGGCCCTTGTTCTTGCAATTTCGCACAACGCTAGGCCCTTGTTCTTGCAATTTTGAACACGCTAGGCCCTTGTTCTTTTTATTTTGCACACACTAGGCCCTTGTTCTTTTTATTTTGGACACGCTAGGCCCTAGTTATTGCTATTTTGCACACGCTATGCCCTTGTTCTTTTTATTTTGCACACGCTAGGCCCTTGTTCTTGTAATTTTGCACATGTTAGACCCTTGTTCTTTTTATTTTGCACACGCTAGGCCCTTGCTCTTGCTATTTCGCGAAAGCTAGGCCCTTATTCTTGATTTTTAGCACACGCTAGGCCCTTGTTCTTGCTATTTTGCACTCGCTAGGCCCTTGTTCTTGCAATTTTAGACACGCTAGGCCCTTGTTCTTGCAATTTTGCACACGCTAGGCCCTTGTTCTTGCAATTTTGCACACGCTAGGCCCTTGTTCTTTTTTTTTTTGCACACGCTAGGCCCTTGTTCTTGCTATTTCATACGCTAGGCCCTTGTTCTTGCAATTTTGCACACGCTAGGCCCTTGTTCTTGCAATTTTGCACACACTAGGCCCTTGTTCTTTTTGCTTTGCACACGCTAGGCCCTTGTTCTTGCAATTTTGCACACGCTATGCCCTTGTTCTTTTTTTTTTTGCACACGCTAGGCCCTTGTTCTTTTTATTTTGCACACGTTAGGCCCTTGTTCTTGCTATTTTGCACACGCTATGCCCTTGTTCTTTTTATTTTGCACACGCTAGGCCCTTGTTCTTGCAATTTTGCACATGCTAGACCCTTGTTCTTTTTATTTTGCACACGCTAGGCCCTTGTTCTTGCTATTTTACGAACGCTAGGCCCTTGTTCTTGATTTTTTGCACACGCTAGGCCCTTGCTCTTGCTATTTTGCACTCGCTAGGCCCTTGTTCTTGCAATTTTGCACATGCTAGGCCCTTGTTCTTGCAATTTTGCACACGCTAGGCTCTTGTTCTTGCAATTTTGCACACGCTAGGCCCTTGTTCTTTTTATTTTGCACACGCTAGGCCCTTGTTCTTGCTATTTTGCACACGCTATGCCCTTGTTCTTTTAATTTTGCACATGCTAGGCCCTTGTTCTTGCAATTTTGCACATGCTAGACCCTTGTTCTTTTTATTTTGCACACGCTAGGCCCTTGTTCTTGCTATTTCGCGAACGCTAGGCCCTTGCTCTTGATTTTTTGCACACGCTAGGCCCTTGCTCTTGCTATTTTGCACTCGCTAGGCCCTTGTTCTTGCAATTTTGCACACGCTAGGCCATTGTTCTTGCAATTTTGCACACGCTAGGCCCTTGTTCTTTTTATTTTGCACACGCTAGGCCCTTGTTCTTTTTATTTTGCACACGCTAGGCCTTTGTTCTTTTTATTTTTCACACGCTATGCCCTTGTTCTTTTTATTTTGCACATGCTAGGCCCTTGTTCTTGCAATTTTGCACATGCTAGACCCTTGTTCTTTTTATTTTGCACACGCTTGGCCCTTGTTCTTGCTATTTCGCGAACGCTAGGCCCTTGTTCTTGATTTTTGCACACGCTAGGCCCTTGCTCTTGCTATTTTGCACTCGCGAGGCCCTTGTTCTTTTTATTTTGCACACGCTAGGCCCTTGTTCTTTTTATTTTGCACACACTAGGCCCTTGTTCTTTTTATTTTGCACACCCTAGGCCCTTGTTCTTGCTATTTTGCACACGCTATGCCCTTGTTCTTTTTTTTTTTGCACACGCTAGGCCCTTGTTCTTGCAATTTTGCACATGCTAGACCCTTGTTCTTTTTATTTTGCACACGCTAGGCCCTTGTTCTTGCTATTTCGCGAACGCTAGGCCCTTGTTCTTGATTTTTTGCACACGCTAGGCCCTTGCTCTTGCTATTTTGCACTCGCTAGGCCCTTGTTCTTGCAATTTTGCACACGCTAGGCCCTTGTTCTTGCAATTTTGCACACGATAGGCCCTTGTTCTTTTTATTTTGCGCACGCTAGGCCCTTGCTCTTGCTATTTCGCGAACGCTAGGCCCTTGTTCTTGAGTTTTTTGCACACGCTAGGCCCTTGCTCTTGCTATTTTGCACTCACTAGGCCCTTGTTCTTGCAATTTTGCACACGCTAGGCCTCTGTTCTTGCAATTTTGCACACGCTAGGCCCTTCTTCTTTTTATTTTGCACACGCTAGGCCCTTGTTCTTTTTATTTTGCACACGCTATGCCCTTGTTCTTTTTATTTCTCACACGCTATGCCCTTGTTCTTTTTATTTTGCACATGCTAGGCCCTTGTTCTTGCAATTTTGCACATGCTAGACCCTTGTTCTTTTTATTTTGCACACGCTAGGCCCTTGTTCTTGCTATTTTGCGGACGCTAGGCCCTTGTTCTTGATTTTTTGCACACGGTAGGCCCTTGCTCTTGCTATTTTGCACTCGCTAGGCCCTTGTTCTTGCAATTTTGCACACGCTAGGCCCTTGTTCTTGCAATTTTGCACACGCTAGGCCCTTGCTCTTGCTATTTTGCACTCGCTAGGCCCTTGTTTTTGAAATTTTGCACACGCTAGGCCCTTGTTCTTTTTATTTTGCACACGCTAGGCCCTTGTTCTTGCTATTTTGCACACGATATGCCCTTGTTTTTTTATTTTGCACACGCTTGGCCCTTGTTCTTGCAATTTTGCACATGCTAGACCCTCGTTCTTTTTATTTTGCACACGCTTGGCCCTTGTTCTTGCAATTTTGCACATGCTAGACCCTCGTTCTTTTTATTTTGCACACGCTTGGCCCTTGTTCTTGCAATTTCGCGAACGCTAGGCCCTTGTTCTTGTTTTTTTGCACACGCTAGGCCCTTGCTCTTGCTATTTTGCACTCGCTAGGCCCTTGTTCTTGCAATTTTGCACACGCTAGGCCCTTGTTCTTGCAATTTTGCACACGCTAGGCCCTTGTTCTTTTTTTTTTGCACACGATAGGCCATTGTTCTTTTTATTTTGCACACGCTATGCCCTTGTTCGTTTTATTTTGCACACGCTATGCCCTTGTTCTTTTTATTTTGCACACGCTAGGCCCTTGTTCTTGCAATTTTGCACATGCTAGACCCTTGTTCTTTTTATTTTGCACACGCTAGGCCCTTGTTCTTGCTATTTCGCGAACGCTAGGCCCTTGTTCTTGATTTTTTGCACACGCTAGGCCCTTGCTCTTGCTATTTTACACTCGCTAGGCCCTTGTTCTTGCAATTTTGCACACGCTAGGCCCTTGTTCTTTTTATTTTGCACACGCTAGGCCCTTGTTCTTTTTATTTTGCACACGCTAGGCCCTTGCTCGTGCTATTTCGCGAACGCTAGGCCCTTGTTGTTGATTTTTTGCACACGCTATGCCCTTGCTCTTGCTATTTTGCACTCGCTAGGCCCTTGTTCTTGCAATTTTGCACTCGCTAGGCCCTTGTTCTTGCAATTTTGCACACGCTAGGCCCTTGTTCTTTTTATTTTGCACACGCTAGGCCCTTGATCTTTTTATTTTGCACACGCTAGGCCCTTGTTCTTGCTATTTTGCACACGATATGCCCTTGTTTTTTTTTATTTTGCACACGCTTGGCCCTTGTTCTTACAATTTTGCACATGCTAGACCAGGCAAGCTCATGGACCAGGCAAGCTCCTGGACCAGGCACGCTCCTGGACCAGGCAAGCTCGTGGATCATGCACGCTTCTAGACCACGCAAGCTCTTGGACCAGGCAAGCTCCTGGACCAGGCAAGCTCTTGGACCAGGAAAGCTCCTAGACCAGGCAAGCTCCTGGACCAGGCAAGCTAACGGACCAAGAAAGCTCCTGGACAAGGCAAGCTCCTGGACCAGGCACGCTCATGAAACACGCAAGATCCTGGACCAGGCAAGCTTCTGGACCAGGCAAACTTGTGGACCAGGAACGCTTGTGGACCAGGCAAGCTCCTAGACCAGGCAAGCTCTTGGACGAGTCAAGCTCCTGGACTAGGCAAGCTCCTGGACCACGCAAGCTCCTGGACCAGGCAAGCTCTTGGACCAGGCAAGCTCCTGAACCAGGCAAGCTCCTTGACCAGGCAAGCTACTGGACCACGCAAGCTCCAGGACTAGGCAAGCTCTTCGACCAGGCACGCTCCGGGACCAGGCAAGCTTTTGGACCAGGCAGGCTTCTGGACCAAGCAAGCTCTTGGAACAGGCAAGCTCCTGGACCAGGCAAGCTCCTGGGCCAGGCAAGCTCCTGGATTAGGCACGCTCGTGGACCATGCACGCTCCTGGACAACGCAAGCTCTCAGACCAGGCAGGCTCGTGGACTAGGCAAGCTCCTGGACCAGGCAAGCTCTTGGATCAGGCAAGCTCCTTGACAAGGCAAGCTCCTAGACCAGGCACGCTCGTGGACCATGCACGCTCTTGGACCAGGCAAGCTCTTGGACCAGGCATGCTCGTGGACCAGGCAAGCTCCTGGACCAGGCAAGCTCCTGGACCAGGCAAGCTCCTAGACCAGGCAAGCTTGTGGACCAGGCACGCTCCTGGACCAGCCACGCTCTTGGACCAGGCAAACTCGTGGATCAGGCACGCTCCTGGATAAGGCAAGCTCCTGGACCAGGCAAGCTCGTGGACCAGGCAAGCTCTTGGACAAGGAAAGATCCTGGACCAGGCAAGCTCTTAGACCAGGCAAGCTAATGGACCAAGAAAGCTCCTGGACAAAACAAGCTCCAGGACCAGGCACGCTCGTGGAACAGGCAAGCTCCTGGACCAGGGAGGCTCTTGGACCAAGCAAGTTCCTGGACCAGGCAAGCTCCTGGACCACGCAAGCTAGTGGACCAGGCAAGCACTTGGACCAGGCAAGCTCCTGGACCAGGCAAGCTCCTGGACTAGGCAAGCTCCTGGACCACGCAAGCGCTTGGACTACCCAAGCTCTTGGACCAGGCACGCTCCTGGACCCGGGAAGCTCTTGGAGCAGGCAGGCTTCTGGACCAAGCTCTTGGACCAGGCAAGCTCCTGGACCAGGCAAGCTCCTGGACCAGGCAAGCTCTTGGACCACGCAGGCTCCTGGACCAGGCAAGCTCCTGGACTAGGCAAGCTCCTGGACCACGCAAGCGCCTGGACTACCCAAGCTCTTGGACCAGGCACGCTCCTGGACCTGGGAAGCTCTTGGAGCAGGCAGGCTTCTGGACCAAGCTCTTGGACCAGGCAAGCTCCTGGACCAGGCAAGCTCCTGGACCAGGCAAGCTCTTGGACCAGGCAAGCTCCTGGACCAGGCAAGCTCCTGGACCAGGCAAGCTCCTTGATCAGGCAAGCTCCTATATCAGGCAAGCTCCAGGACCAGGCACGTTCGCGGACCATGCACGCTCCTTGACCAGGCAAGCTCTTGGACCAAGCAGGCTCGTGGACCAGGCAAGCTCCTAAACCACGCAAGCTCCTCGACCAGGCAAACTCCTGGCCCACGCAAGCTCCTGGACCAGGCTCGCTCGTGGACCAGGCATGCTCCTGGACCAGACATGCTCTTGGACCAGGCAAGCTCATGGATCAGGCACACTCCTGGACCAGGCAAGCTCATGGACCAGGCAAGCTCTTGGATCAGGAAAGCTCCTGGACCAGGCAAACTCCTGGACCAGACAAGCTAATCGACCAAGAAAGTTCCTGGACAAGGAAAGCTCCTGGACCAGGCACGCTCATGGAACAGGCAAGCTCTTGGACCAGGCAAGCTCCTAGACTAGGATAGCTACTGGACCAGGCAGGCTCCGGGACCAGGCACGCTCCTAGACCATGCAAGCTCCTAGACCAGGCAAGCTCCTGGACCAGGCAAACTCGTGGACCAGGCACGCTTCTGGACCAGGCAAGCTCCTGGACCAGGCAGGCTCCTAGACCAGGCAAGCTCCGAGACCACGCAATCTCTTGGACAAGGCAAGCTCTTGGACCAGGCAAGCTCCTGGACCACGCAAGCTCCTGGACCAGGCAAGCTTCTAGACCACGCAAGCTCTTGGACCACGCAAGCTCTTGGACTGGGCTGGTTTCTGGACCAAGCAAGCTCTTGGACAAGGCAAGCTCCTGGACCAAGCAAGCTCCTGGACCCGTCAAGCTCCTGGACCACGCACGCTCGTGGACCAGGCATGCTCCTGGACCAGGCAAGCTCTTGGACTGGGCAGGTTTCTGGACCAAGCAAGCTCTTGGACAAGGCAAGCTCCTGGACCAGGCAAGCTCCTGGACCAGGCAAGCTCCTGAACGAGGCACGCTCGTGGACCATGCATGCTCTTGGACCAGGCAAGCTCTTGGACCAGGCAGGCTCGTGGACCAAGCAAGCTCCTGGACCAGGCAAGCTCCCGGACCAGGCAAGCTCCTTGACCAGGCAAGCTCCTGGACCAGGCAAGCTCCTAGACCAGGCAAGCTCATGGACCAGGCAAGCTCTTGGACCAGGCAAGCTCCTGGACCAGGCCAGCTCTTGGACGAGGCAAGCACTTGGACCAGGCAAGCTCTTGGACCAGGCAAGTTCTTGGACTAGGCAAGCTCCTGGACCTGGCAAGCTCCTGGACCAAGCAAGCTCCTAGACCAGGCAAGCTCCTTGACCAGGGAAGCTCCCAGACCATGCAAGCTCCGGGACAAGGCAAGCTCCTGGACCAGGCAAGCTCCTCGACCAGGCAAGCTCTTGGACCAGTCAAGCTCCTAGACCAGGCAAGCTCCTAGACCAAGCATGCTCCTGGACCCGACAAGCACCTGGACCAGGAAGGCTTCTGGACCAGGCAAGCACCTGGACTAGGCAAGCTCGTGGACCAGGCAAGCTCCTGGACCAGACAAGCTCTTGGACCAGGCAAGCTCTTGGACTTGGCAAGCTCTTTGACCAGGCAAGCTCCTGGACCAGGCAAGCTCCTAGACCAGGCAAGCTCCTAGACTAGGCAAGCTCCTAGACCAGGCAAGCTCTTGGACCATGCAAGCTCCTGGACCACGCGAGCTCCTGGACCAGGCATGCTCGTGGACCAGGCATGCTTCTGGACCAGGCATGCTCCTCGACCAGGCAAGCTTCTGGCCCAAGCGAGCTCTTGGACCAGGCACGCTCGTGGACCAGGCAAGCTCTTGGACCAGTCAAGCTCCTAGACCAGGCAGGCCCCTTGAACATGCAAGCTCCTGGACCAGGCAAGCTCGTGGACCAGACAAGCTCTTGAACTAGGAATGTTCATGGACCAGGAAAGCTCCTAGACCAAGCAAGCTCGTCGACCTTGCAAGCTCCTGGACCAGGCACGCTCCTGGAACAGGCAAGCTCCTGGACCAGGCAACCTCGTGGACCAGAGCTCCTGGACCACGCAAGCTCGTGGACTAGGCAAGCTCCTGGACCAGGCAAGCTCCTAGACGAGGCAAACTTCAGGACCAGGCAAGCTCTTGGACCAGGCCCGCTCTTGGACCAAGCAAGATCTTGGACCAGGCAAGCTCCAGGACCAGGCAAGCTCCTGGAACATGCATTCTCCAGAACCAGGCAAGCTCCTGGCCAGGCAAGCTCTTGGACAAGGAAAGCTCCTGGACCACGCAAGCTCCTGGACCAGGCACACTCCTAGACCATGGAAGCTCCTAGATCACGCAAGCACTTGGACCAGGCAAGCTCTTGGACCAGGCAAGCTCCTGGACCAGGCAAGCTCCTAGAACACGTAAGCTCCTGGACCACGCAAGTTCTTAGACCAGGCACGCTCCTGGAGCAGGCAAGCTCTTGGACCAGGCAGGCTTCTGGACCAAGCAAGCTCTTGGACCAGGCAAGCTCCTGGACCAGGCACGCTCGTGGACCATGCACGCTCCTGGACCAGGCAAGCTCTTGAACCAGGCAGGCTCGTAGACCAGGCAAGCTCCTGGACCAGGCAAGCTCCTGGACCAGGCAAGCTCCTTGACCAAACAAGCTCTTGGACCAGGCAAGCTCCTGGACCAGGAAGGCTTCTGGACCAAGCAAGCTCTTGGACCAGACAAGCTCCTGGACCACGCAAGCTCCTTGACCAGGCAAGCTCCTAGACTAGGCAAGCTCTTGGACCAGGCAAGCTCTAGGACCAGGAAGGCTCGTGGACCAGGCAAGCTCCTAGACCAGGCAAGCTCCTAGACCAGGCAAGCTCTTGGACCACGAAGGCTCGTGGACCAGGCAAGCTCCTGGACCAGGCAAGCTCCTGGACCAGGCAAGCTCCTGGGCCAGGCAAGCTCCTTGACCACGCAAGCTCCTGGATAACGCAAGCTCTTCGACCACGCACGCTCCTGAACCAGGCAAGCTCTTGGACCAAGCAGGCTTCTGGACCATGCAAGCTATTGGATCACCCAAGCTCCTGGACCAGGCAAGCTCCTGGACCAGGCAAACTCCAGGACTAGGCACGCTCATGGACCTAGCACGCTCCTGGACCGGCAAGCTTCTGGACCAAGCAAACTCGTGGAGCAGGCACGCTCCTGGACCAGGAAAACTCCTGGACCAGGCAAGCTCTTAGACCAGGCAAGCTCCTGGACCAGGCAAGCTCCTAGACCAGGCAAGCTCCTGGACCAGGCAAGCTCTTGGACCAGGCAAGCTCTTGGACCAGGCAAGCTCCTGGACCAGGCAAGCTCCTGGACCAGGCAAGCTCCTGGACAAGGCTAGCTCCAGGACCAGGCAAGCTCTTGGACTAGGCACGCTCCTGGACCAGGCAAGCTCTTGGACCAGGCAGGCTTCTGGACCAAGCAAGCTCCTGGACCAAACAAGCTCCTGCACCAGGCAAGCTCATGGACTAGGCACGCTTTTGGACCCGGCAAGCTCCTGGACCAAGCTCGCTCGTGGACCAGGCACGCTCCTGGACAAGGCAAGCTCTGGGACCAGGCAAGCTCCTGGACCAGGCACGCTCATGGACCAGGCAAGCTCCTAGACCACGCAAGCTCTTGGACTAGGCACAGTCCTGGACCAGGCAAGCTCTTGGACCAGGCAGGCTTCTGGACCAAGCAAGCTCCTGGACCAAACAAGCTCCTGGAGCAGGCAAGCTCGTGGACCACGCAAGCTCTTGGACCAGGCACGCTATTTGACCAGGCAAGCTCTTGGATCAGGCAGGCTTCAGGACCAAGCTAGCTCCTCGACAAGGCAAGCTCGTGGACCAGGCAAGCTTCTAGACCAGGCAAGCTCTTGGACCAGGCAAGCTCTTGGACCAGGGAAGCTCTTGGACCAAGCAAGCTCCTGGACCAGCCAAGCTCTTGGAACATGCAAGCTCCTGGACCAGGCAAGCTCCTGGACCAGGCAAGCTCTTGGACCAGGAAAGCTCCTGGACCAGGCAAGCTCCTAGACCAGACAAGCTAATGGACCAAGAAAGCTCCTGGACAAGGCAAGCTCCTGGAGCAGACACCCTCCTGGAACACGCAAGCTCTAGGACCAGGCACGCTCCTGGACCAGGCAAGCTCCTGGACCAGGCAAGCTCCTGGACCAAGCAAACTCGTGGACCAGGCACGCTCCTGGACGAGGCAAGCTCCTGGACCAGGCAAGCTCCTAGACCACGCAAGCTCTTGGACCAGGCAAGCACTTGGACCGGGCAAGCTCCTGGACCAGGCCAGCTCCTGGACCAGGCAAGCTCCTGGACAAGGCAAAATCCTTGAACAGGCAAGCTCTTGGACCAGGCACGCTCCTGGACCAGGCAAGCTCCTAGACCAGGCAAGCTCTTGGACTAGGCACGCTCTTGAACCAGGCAAGCTCTTGGACCAGGCAAGCTTCTTGAACAAGCAAGCTCCTGGACCAGGCACACTCTTGGACCAGCCAAGCTTCTGGACGAGGCAAGCTCCTAGACGAGGCAAGCTGTTGCACCAGGCAAGCTCCTGGACAAGGCAAGCTCTTGGACAAGGCACGCTTCTGGAACAGGCAAGCTACAGGACTAGCCAAGCTCCTAGACCAGGCAAGCTCCTGGACCAGGCAAGCTCGTGGACCAAGCAAGCTCTTGGACCAGGCAAGCTCCTAGACCAGGCCAGCTCTTGGACAAGGCAAGCTCCTGGACCAAGCAAGCTCTTGGACCAGGCAAGTTCTTGGACCAGGCACACTCCTGGACCAGGCACACTCCTGGACCAGGCAAGCTCATGGACCAGGCAAGCTCCTTCACCCGGCAAGCTTGTGGACTAGGCAAGCTTCTGGACCAGGCAAGCTCGTCGACCAGGCACGATCCTGGACCAGGCAAGCTCCTGGACTAGGCAAGCTCCTCTACCAGGCAAGATCCTGGATCAGGGACGCTCCTAGACCAGGCACACTCATGGACCACGCAAGCTCCTGGACCAGGCAAGCTCTTGGACCAGGCAAGCTCCTGAACCAGGCAAGCTCCTTGACCAGGCAAGCTACTGGACCACGCAAGCTCCAGGACTAGGCAAGCTCTTCGACCAGGCACGCTCCGGGACCAGGCAAGCTTTTGGACCAGGCAGGCTTCTGGACCAAGCAAGCTCTTGGAACAGGCAAGCTCCTGGACCAGGCAAGCTCCTGGGCCAGGCAAGCTCCTGGATTAGGCACGCTCGTGGACCATGCACGCTCCTGGACAACGCAAGCTCTCAGACCAGGCAGGCTCGTGGACTAGGCAAGCTCCTGGACCAGGCAAGCTCTTGGATCAGGCAAGCTCCTTGACAAGGCAAGCTCCTAGACCAGGCACGCTCGTGGACCATGCACGCTCTTGGACCAGGCAAGCTCTTGGACCAGGCATGCTCGTGGACCAGGCAAGCTCCTGGACCAGGCAAGCTCCTGGACCAGGCAAGCTCCTAGACCAGGCAAGCTTGTGGACCAGGCACGCTCCTGGACCAGCCACGCTCTTGGACCAGGCAAACTCGTGCATCAGGCACCCTCCTGGATATGGCAAGCTCCTGGACCAGGCAAGCTCCTGGACCAGGCAAGCTCTTGGACAAGGAAAGATCCTGGACCAGGCAAGCTCTTAGACCAGGCAAGCTAATGGACCAAGAAAGCTCCTGGACAAAACAAGCTCCAGGACCAGGCACGCTCGTGGAACAGGCAAGCTCCTGGACCAGGGAAGCTCTTGGACCAAGCAAGTTCCTGGACCAGGCAAGCTCCTGGACCACGCAAGCTAGTGGACCAGGCAAGCACTTGGACCAGGCAAGCTCCTGGACCAGGCAAGCTCGTGGACCAGGCAAGCTCCTAAACCACGCAAGCTCCTCGACCAGGCAAACTCCTGGCCCACGCAAGCTCCTGGACCAGGCTCGCTCGTGGACCAGGCATGCTCCTGGACCAGACATGCTCTTGGACCAGGCAAGCTCATGGATCAGGCACACTCCTGGACCAGGCAAGCTCCTGGACCAGGCAAGCTCTTGGATCAGGAAAGCTCCTGGACCAGGCAAACTCCTGGACCAGACAAGCTAATCGACCAAGAAAGTTCCTGGACAAGGAAAGCTCCTGGACCAGGCACGCTCATGGAACAGGCAAGCTCTTGGACCAGGCAAGCTCCTAGACTAGGATAGCTACTGGACCAGGCAGGCTCCGGGACCAGGCACGCTCCTAGACCATGCAAGCTCCTAGACCAGGCAAGCTCCTGGACCAGGCAAACTCGTGGACCAGGCACGCTTCTGGACCAGGCAAGCTCCTGGACCAGGCAGGCTCCTAGACCAGGCAAGCTCCGAGACCACGCAATCTCTTGGACAAGGCAAGCTCTTGGACCAGGCAAGCTCCTGGACCACGCAAGCTCCTGGACCAGGCAAGCTTCTAGACCACGCAAGCTCTTGGACCACGCAAGCTCTTGGACTGGGTTGGTTTCTGGACCAAGCAAGCTCTTGGACAAGGCAAGCTCCTGGACCAAGCAAGCTCCTGGACCCGTCAAGCTCCTGGACCACGCACGCTCGTGGACCAGGCATGCTCCTGGACCAGGCAAGCTCTTGGACTGGGCAGGTTTCTGGACCAAGCAAGCTCTTGGACAAGGCAAGCTCCTGGACCAGGCAAGCTCCTGGACCAGGCAAGCTCCTGAACGAGGCACGCTCGTGGACCATGCATGCTCTTGGACCAGGCAAGCTCTTGGACCAGGCAGGCTCGTGGACCAAGCAAGCTCCTGGACCAGGCAAGCTCCCGGACCAGGCAAGCTCCTTGATCAGGCAAGCTCCTGGACCAGGCAAGCTCCTAGACCAGGCAAGCTCATGGACCAGGCAAGCTCTTGGACCAGGCAAGCTCCTGGACCAGGCCAGCTCTTGGACGAGGCAAGCACTTGGACCAGGCAAGCTCTTGGACCAGGCAAGTTCTTGGACTAGGCAAGCTCCTGGACCTGGCAAGCTCCTGGACCAAGCAAGCTCCTGGACCACGCAAGCTCCTTGACCAGGGAAGCTCCCAGACCATGCAAGCTCCGGGACAAGGCAAGCTCCTGGACCAGGCAAGCTCCTCGACCAGGCAAGCTCTTGGACCAGTCAAGCTCCTAGACCAGGCAAGCTCCTAGACCAAGCATGCTCCTGGACCCGACAAGCACCTGGACCAGGCAAGCTTCTGGACCAGGCAAGCACCTGGACTAGGCAAGCTCGTGGACCAGGCAAGCTCCTGGACCAGACAAGCTCTTGGACCAGGCAAGCTCTTGGACTAGGCAAGCTCTTTGACCAGGCAAGCTCCTGGACCAGGCAAGCTCCTAGACCAGGCAAGCTCCTAGACTAGGCAAGCTCCTAGACCAGGCAAGCTCTTGGACCATGCAAGCTCCTGGACCACGCGAGCTCCTGGACCAGGCATGCTCGTGGACCAGGCATGCTTCTGGACCAGGCATGCTCCTGGACCAGGCAAGCTTCTGGCCCAAGCGAGCTCTTGGACCAGGCACGCTCGTGGACCAGGCAAGCTCTTGGACCAGTCAAGCTCCTAGACCAGGCAGGCTCCTGGAACATGCAAGCTCCTGGACCAGGCAAGCTCCTGGACCAGACAAGCTCTTGAACTAGGAATGTTCATGGACCAGGAAAGCTCCTAGACCAAGCAAGCTCGTCGACCTTGCAAGCTCCTGGACCAGGCAACCTCGTGGACCAGAGCTCCTGGACCACGCAAGCTCGTGGACTAGGCAAGCTCCTGGACCAGGCAAGCTCCTAGACGAGGCAAACTTCAGGACCAGGCAAGCTCTTGGACCAGGCACGCTCTTGGACCAAGCAAGTTCTTGGACCAGGCAAGCTCCAGGACCAGGCAAGCTCCTGGAACATGCATTCTCCAGAACCAGGCAAGCTCCTGGCCAGGCAAGCTCTTGGACAAGGAAAGCTCCTGGACCACGCAAGCTCCTGGACCAGGCACGCTCCTAGACCATGGAAGCTCCTAGATCACGCAAGCACTTGGACCAGGCAAGCTCTTGGACCAGGCAAGCTCCTGGACCAGGCAAGCTCCTGGAAAACGTAAGCTCCTGGACCACGCAAGTTCTTAGACCAGGCACGCTCCTGGAGCAGGCAAGCTCTTGGACCAGGCAGGCTTCTGGACCAAGCAAGCTCTTGGACCAGGCAAGCTCCTGGACCAGGCACGCTCGTGGACCATGCACGCTCCTGGACCAGGCAAGCTCTTGAACCAGGCAGGCTCGTAGACCAGGCAAGCTCCTGGACCAGGCAAGCTCCTGGACCAGGCAAGCTCCTTGACCAAACAAGCTCTTGGACCACGCAAGCTCCTGGACCAGGAAGGCTTCTGGACCAAGCAAGCTCTTGGACCAGACAAGCTCCTGGACCACGCAAGCTCCTTGACCAGGCAAGCTCCTAGACTAGGCAAGCTCTTGGACCAGGCAAGCTCTTGGACCACGAAGGCTCGTGGACCAGGCAAGCTCCTAGACCAGGCAAGCTCCTAGACCAGGCAAGCTCTTGGACCACGAAGGCTCGTGGACCAGGCAAGCTCCTGGACCAGGCAAGCTCCTGGACCAGGCAAGCTCCTGGACCAGGCAAGCTCCTCGACCACGCAAGCTCCTGGATAACGCAAGCTCTTCGACCACGCACGCTCCTGAACCAGGCAAGCTCTTGGACCAAGCAGGCTTCTGGACCATGCAAGCTATTGGACCACCCAAGCTCCTGGACCAGGCAAGCTCCTGGACCACGCAAACTCCAGGACTAGGCACGCTCATGGACCTAGCACGCTCCTGGACCGGCAAGCTTCTGGACCAAGCAAACTCGTGGAGCAGGCACGCTCCTGGACCAGGAAAACTCCTGGACCAGGCAAGCTCTTAGACCAGGCAAGCTCCTGGACCAGGCAAGCTCCTAGACCAGGCAAGCTCCTGGACCAGGCAAGCTCTTGGACCAGGCAAGCTCTTGGACCAGGCAAGCTCTTGGACCAGGCAAGCTCTTGGACCAGGCAAGCTCTTGGACCAGGCAAGCTCCTGGACCAGGCAAGCTCCTGGACCAGGCAAGCTCCTGGACAAGGCTAGCTCCAGGACCAGGCAAGCTCTTGGACTAGGCACGCTCCTGGACCAGGCAAGCTCTTGGACCAGGCAGGCTTCTGGACCAAGCAAGCTCCTGGACCAAACAAGCTCCTGCACCAGGCAAGCTCATGGACTAGGCACGCTTTTGGACCCGGCAAGCTCCTGGACCAAGCTCGCTCGTGGACCAGGCACGCTCCTGGACAAGGCAAGCTCCGGGACCAGGCAAGCTCCTGGACCAGGCACGCTCATGGACCAGGCAAGCTCCTAGACCACGCAAGCTCTTGGACTAGGCACAGTCCTGGACCAGGCAAGCTCTTGGACCAGGCAGGCTTCTGGACCAAGCAAGCTCCTGGACCAAACAAGCTCCTGGAGCAGGCAAGCTCGTGGACCACGCAAGCTCTTGGACCAGGCACGCTATTTGACCAGGCAAGCTCTTGGATCAGGCAGGCTTCAGGACCAAGCTAGCTCCTCGACAAGGCAAGCTCGTGGACCAGGCAAGCTTCTAGACCAGGCAAGCTCTTGGACCAGGCAAGCTCTTGGACCAGGGAAGCTCTTGGACCAAGCAAGCTCCTGGACCAGGCAAGCTCTTGGAACATGCAAGCTCCTGGACCAGGCAAGCTCCTGGACCAGGCAAGCTCTTGGACCAGGAAAGCTCCTGGACCAGGCAAGCTCCTAGACCAGACAAGCTAATGGACCAAGAAAGCTCCTGGACAAGGCAAGCTCCTGGAGCAGACACCCTCCTGGAACACGCAAGCTCTAGGACCAGGCACGCTCTTGGACCAGGCAAGCTCCTGGACCAGGCAAGCTCCTGGACCAAGCAAACTCGTGGACCAGGCACGCTCCTGGACGAGGCAAGCTCCTGGACCAGGCAAGCTCCTAGACCACGCAAGCTCTTGGACCAGGCAAGCACTAGGACCGGGCAAGCTCCTGGACCAGGCCAGCTCCTGGACAAGGCAAGCTCCTGGACAAGGCAAAATCCTTGAAGAGGCAAGCTCTTGGACCAGGCACGCTCCTGGACCAGGCAAGCTCCTAGACCAGGCAAGCTCTTGGACTAGGCACGCTCTTGAACCAGGCAAGCTCTTGGACCAGGCAAGCTTCTTGAACAAGCAAGCTCCTGGACCAGGCACACTCTTGGACCAGCCAAGCTCCTGGACGAGGCAAGCTCCTAGACGAGGCAAGCTGTTGGACCAGGCAAGCTCCTGGACAAGGCAAGCTCTTGGACAAGGCACGCTTCTGGAACAGGCAAGCTACAGGACTAGCCAAGCTCCTAGACCAGGCAAGCTCCTGGACCAGGCAAGCTCGTGGACCAAGCAAGCTCTTGGACCAGGCAAGCTCCTGGACCAGGCCAGCTCTTGGACAAGGCAAGCTCCTGGACCAGGCAAGCTCTTGGACCAGGCAAGTTCTTGGACCAGGCACACTCCTGGACCAGGCACACTCCTGGACCAGGCAAGCTCATGGACCAGGCAAGCTCCTTCACCCGGCAAGCTTGTGGACTAGGCAAGCTTCTGGACCAGGCAAGCTCGTCGACCAGGCACGATCCTGGACCAGGCAAGCTCCTGGACTAGGCAAGCTCCTCTACCAGGCAAGATCTTGGACCAGGGACGCTCCTAGACCAGGCACACTCATGGACCACGCAAGCTCCTGGACCTGGCAAGCTCTTGGACCAAGCAAGCTCCTGGACCAGGCAAGCTCCTTGACTAGGGAAGCTCCCGGACCATGCAAGCTCCAGGACAAGGCAAGCTCTTGGACCAGGCAAGCTGCTCGACCAGGCAAGCTCTTGGACGAGTCAAGCTCCTGGACCAGGCAAGCTCCTGGACCAAGCACGCTCCCGGACCAGGCACGCTCCTAGACCAAGCAAGCTCCTGGACCCGACAAGCACCTGGACCAGGCAAGCTTCTGGACCAGGCAAGCACCTGGACTAGGCAAGCTCGTGGACCAGGCAAGCTCCTGGACCAGACAAGCTCTTGGACCAGGCAAGCTCTTGGACTTGGCAAGCTCTTCGACCAGGCAAGCTCCTGGACCAGGCAAGCTCCTAGACCAGGCAAGCTCCTAGACTAGGCAAGCTCCTAGACCAGGCAAGCTCTTGGACCATGCAAGCTCCTGGACCAGGCAAGCTCCTGGACCAAGCATGCTCCTGGACCAGACATGCTCCTGGACCAGGCATGCTCCTGAACCAGGCATGCTCCTGGACCAGGCAAGCTCGTGGACCATGCAAGCTCTTGGACCAGGCAAGCTCCTGGACCAGGCAAGCTTCTGGCCCAAGCGAGCTCTTGGACCAGGCACGCTCGTGGACCAGGCAAGCTCTTGGACCAGGCAAGCTCCTGGACCAGGCAAGCTCTTGTATCATGCAAGCTCCTAGACCAGGCAAGCTCCTGGACCAGGCAAGCTCTTGAACTAGGAATGCTCATGGACCACGAAAGCTCCTAGACCAAGCAAGCTCCTCGACCTTGCAAGCTCCTGGACCAGGCAAGCTCGTGGACCAGAGCTCCTGGACCACGCAAGCTCGTGGACTAGGCAAGCTCCTTGAACAGGCAAGCTCCTGGACGAGGCAAACTTCAGGACCAGGCAAGCTCTTGGACCAGGCACGCTCTTGGACCAAGCAAGATCTTGGACCAGGCAAGCTCCAGGACCAGGCAAGCTCCTGGAACATGCATTCTCCAGGACCAGGCAAGCTCACGGACGAGGCAAGCTCTTGGACCAGGATAGCTCCTGGACCACGCAAGCTCCTGGACCAGGCACGCTCCTAGACCATGCAAGCTCCTAGACAAGGCAAGCTCTTGGACCAGGCAAGCTTCCGGACCAGGCAACCTCGTGGACCAGACATGCTCCTGGACCACGCAAGCTCCTAGACCAGGCAAGCTCCTGGACCGGGCAAGCTCCTGGACCACGCAAGCACTTGGACCAGGCAAGCTCTTGGACCAGGAAAGCTCCTGGACCAGGCAAGCTCCTAGACCAGACAAGCTAATGGACCAAGAAAGCTCCTGGACAAGGCAAGCTCCTGGAGCAGACACCCTCCTGGAACGCGCAAGCTCTAGGACCAGGCACGCTCTTGGACCAGGCAAGCTCCTGGACCAGGCAAGCTCCTGGACCAAGCAAACTCGTGGACCAGGCACGCTCCTGGACGAGGCAAGCTCCTGGACCAGGCAAGCTCCTAGACCACGCAAGCTCTTGGACCAGGCAAGCACTAGGACCGGGCAAGCTCCTGGACCAGGCCAGCTCCTGGACAAGGCAAGCTCCTGGACAAGGCAAAATCCTTGAAGAGGCAAGCTCTTGGACCAGGCACGCTCCTGGACCAGGCAAGCTCCTAGACCAGGCAAGCTCTTGGACTAGGCACGCTCTTGAACCAGGCAAGCTCTTGGACCAGGCAAGCTTCTTGAACAAGCAAGCTCCTGGACCAGGCACACTCTTGGACCAGCCAAGCTCCTGGACGAGGCAAGCTCCTAGACGAGGCAAGCTGTTGGACCAGGCAAGCTCCTGGACAAGGCAAGCTCTTGGACAAGGCACGCTTCTGGAACAGGCAAGCTACAGGACTAGCCAAGCTCCTAGACCAGGCAAGCTCCTGGACCAGGCAAGCTCGTGGACCAAGCAAGCTCTTGGACCAGGCAAGCTCCTGGACCAGGCCAGCTCTTGGACAAGGCAAGCTCCTGGACCAGGCAAGCTCTTGGACCAGGCAAGTTCTTGGACCAGGCACACTCCTGGACCAGGCACACTCCTGGACCAGGCAAGCTCATGGACCAGGCAAGCTCCTTCACCCGGCAAGCTTGTGGACTAGGCAAGCTTCTGGACCAGGCAAGCTCGTCGACCAGGCACGATCCTGGACCAGGCAAGCTCCTGGACTAGGCAAGCTCCTCTACCAGGCAAGATCTTGGACCAGGGACGCTCCTAGACCAGGCACACTCATGGACCACGCAAGCTCCTGGACCTGGCAAGCTCTTGGACCAAGCAAGCTCCTGGACCAGGCAAGCTCCTTGACTAGGGAAGCTCCCGGACCATGCAAGCTCCAGGACAAGGCAAGCTCTTGGACCAGGCAAGCTGCTCGACCAGGCAAGCTCTTGGACGAGTCAAGCTCCTGGACCAGGCAAGCTCCTGGACCAAGCACGCTCCCGGACCAGGCACGCTCCTAGACCAAGCAAGCTCCTGGACCCGACAAGCACCTGGACCAGGCAAGCTTCTGGACCAGGCAAGCACCTGGACTAGGCAAGCTCGTGGACCAGGCAAGCTCCTGGACCAGACAAGCTCTTGGACCAGGCAAGCTCTTGGACTTGGCAAGCTCTTCGACCAGGCAAGCTCCTGGACCAGGCAAGCTCCTAGACCAGGCAAGCTCCTAGACTAGGCAAGCTCCTAGACCAGGCAAGCTCTTGGACCATGCAAGCTCCTGGACCAGGCAAGCTCCTGGACCAAGCATGCTCCTGGACCAGACATGCTCCTGGACCAGGCATGCTCCTGAACCAGGCATGCTCCTGGACCAGGCAAGCTCGTGGACCATGCAAGCTCTTGGACCAGGCACGCTCCTGGACCAGGCAAGCTTCTGGCCCAAGCGAGCTCTTGGACCAGGCACGCTCGTGGACCAGGCAAGCTCTTGGACCAGGCAAGCTCCTGGACCAGGCAAGCTCTTGTATCATGCAAGCTCCTAGACCAGGCAAGCTCCTGGACCAGGCAAGCTCTTGAACTAGGAATGCTCATGGACCACGAAAGCTCCTAGACCAAGCAAGCTCCTCGACCTTGCAAGCTCCTGGACCAGGCAAGCTCGTGGACCAGAGCTCCTGGACCACGCAAGCTCGTGGACTAGGCAAGCTCCTTGAACAGGCAAGCTCCTGGACGAGGCAAACTTCAGGACCAGGCAAGCTCTTGGACCAGGCACGCTCTTGGACCAAGCAAGATCTTGGACCAGGCAAGCTCCAGGACCAGGCAAGCTCCTGGAACATGCATTCTCCAGGACCAGGCAAGCTCACGGACGAGGCAAGCTCTTGGACCAGGATAGCTCCTGGACCACGCAAGCTCCTGGACCAGGCACGCTCCTAGACCATGCAAGCTCCTAGACAAGGCAAGCTCTTGGACCAGGCAAGCTTCCGGACCAGGCAACCTCGTGGACCAGACATGCTCCTGGACCACGCAAGCTCCTAGACCAGGCAAGCTCCTGGACCGGGCAAGCTCCTGGACCACGCAAGCACTTGGACCAGGCAAGCTCTTGGACCAGGAAAGCTCCTGGACCAGGCAAGCTCCTAGACCAGACAAGCTAATGGACCAAGAAAGCTCCTGGACAAGGCAAGCTCCTGGAGCAGACACCCTCCTGGAACACGCAAGCTCTAGGACCAGGCACGCTCTTGGACCAGGCAAGCTCCTGGACCAGGCAAGCTCCTGGACCAAGCAAACTCGTGGACCAGGCACGCTCCTGGACGAGGCAAGCTCCTGGACCAGGCAAGCTCCTAGACCACGCAAGCTCTTGGACCAGGCAAGCACTAGGACCGGGCAAGCTCCTGGACCAGGCCAGCTCCTGGACAAGGCAAGCTCCTGGACAAGGCAAAATCCTTGAAGAGGCAAGCTCTTGGACCAGGCACGCTCCTGGACCAGGCAAGCTCCTAGACCAGGCAAGCTCTTGGACTAGGCACGCTCTTGAACCAGGCAAGCTCTTGGACCAGGCAAGCTTCTTGAACAAGCAAGCTCCTGGACCAGGCACACTCTTGGACCAGCCAAGCTCCTGGACGAGGCAAGCTCCTAGACGAGGCAAGCTGTTGGACCAGGCAAGCTCCTGGACAAGGCAAGCTCTTGGACAAGGCACGCTTCTGGAACAGGCAAGCTACAGGACTAGCCAAGCTCCTAGACCAGGCAAGCTCCTGGACCAGGCAAGCTCGTGGACCAAGCAAGCTCTTGGACCAGGCAAGCTCCTGGACCAGGCCAGCTCTTGGACAAGGCAAGCTCCTGGACCAGGCAAGCTCTTGGACCAGGCAAGTTCTTGGACCAGGCACACTCCTGGACCAGGCACACTCCTGGACCAGGCAAGCTCATGGACCAGGCAAGCTCCTTCACCCGGCAAGCTTGTGGACTAGGCAAGCTTCTGGACCAGGCAAGCTCGTCGACCAGGCACGATCCTGGACCAGGCAAGCTCCTGGACTAGGCAAGCTCCTCTACCAGGCAAGATCTTGGACCAGGGACGCTCCTAGACCAGGCACACTCATGGACCACGCAAGCTCCTGGACCTGGCAAGCTCTTGGACCAAGCAAGCTCCTGGACCAGGCAAGCTCCTTGACTAGGGAAGCTCCCGGACCATGCAAGCTCCAGGACAAGGCAAGCTCTTGGACCAGGCAAGCTGCTCGACCAGGCAAGCTCTTGGACGAGTCAAGCTCCTGGACCAGGCAAGCTCCTGGACCAAGCACGCTCCCGGACCAGGCACGCTCCTAGACCAAGCAAGCTCCTGGACCCGACAAGCACCTGGACCAGGCAAGCTTCTGGACCAGGCAAGCACCTGGACTAGGCAAGCTCGTGGACCAGGCAAGCTCCTGGACCAGACAAGCTCTTGGACCAGGCAAGCTCTTGGACTTGGCAAGCTCTTCGACCAGGCAAGCTCCTGGACCAGGCAAGCTCCTAGACCAGGCAAGCTCCTAGACTAGGCAAGCTCCTAGACCAGGCAAGCTCTTGGACCATGCAAGCTCCTGGACCAGGCAAGCTCCTGGACCAAGCATGCTCCTGGACCAGACATGCTCCTGGACCAGGCATGCTCCTGAACCAGGCATGCTCCTGGACCAGGCAAGCTCGTGGACCATGCAAGCTCTTGGACCAGGCAAGCTCCTGGACCAGGCAAGCTTCTGGCCCAAGCGAGCTCTTGGACCAGGCACGCTCGTGGACCAGGCAAGCTCTTGGACCAGGCAAGCTCCTGGACCAGGCAAGCTCTTGTATCATGCAAGCTCCTAGACCAGGCAAGCTCCTGGACCAGGCAAGCTCTTGAACTAGGAATGCTCATGGACCACGAAAGCTCCTAGACCAAGCAAGCTCCTCGACCTTGCAAGCTCCTGGACCAGGCAAGCTCGTGGACCAGAGCTCCTGGACCACGCAAGCTCGTGGACTAGGCAAGCTCCTTGAACAGGCAAGCTCCTGGACGAGGCAAACTTCAGGACCAGGCAAGCTCTTGGACCAGGCACGCTCTTGGACCAAGCAAGATCTTGGACCAGGAAAGCTCCAGGACCAGGCAAGCTCCTGGAACATGCATTCTCCAGGACCAGGCAAGCTCACGGACGAGGCAAGCTCTTGGACCAGGATAGCTCCTGGACCACGCAAGCTCCTGGACCAGGCACGCTCCTAGACCATGCAAGCTCCTAGACAAGGCAAGCTCTTGGACCAGGCAAGCTTCCGGACCAGGCAACCTCGTGGACCAGACATGCTCCTGGACCACGCAAGCTCCTAGACCAGGCAAGCTCCTGGACCGGGCAAGCTCCTGGACCACGCAAGCACTTGGACCAGGCAAGCTCTTGGACCAGGCAAGCTCCTGGACCAGGCAAGCTCCTAAAACACGTAAGCTCCAGGACCATGCAAGCTCTTGGACCGAGCACGCTCCTGGAGCAGGCAAGCTCTTGGACCAGGCAGGCTTCTGGACCAAGCAAGCTCTTGGACCAGGCAAGCTTCTGGACCAGGCAAGCTCCTGGACCAGGCACGCTTGTGGACCATGCACGCTCGTGGACCAGGCAAGCTCTTGAACCAGGCAGGCTAGTGGACCAGGCAAGCTCCTGGACCAGGCAAGCTCCTGGACCAGGCAAGCTCCTTGACCAGGCAAGCTCCTGGACAAGGCAAGCTCCTTGACCAGGCAAGCTCCTAGACTAGGCAAGCTCTTGGACCAGGCAAGCTCCTGGACCAGGCAAGCTCCTGGACCAGGCAAGCTCCTGGACCAGGCACGATCGTGGACCATGCACGCTCTTGGACCAGCCAAGCTCTTGGACCAGGAAGGCTCGTGGACTAGGCAAGCTCCTGGACCAGGCAAGCTCCTATACCAGGCAAGCTCTTGGACCAGGAAGGCCCGTGGACCAGGCAAGCTCCTGGACCAGGCAAGGTCCTGGACCAGGGACGCTCCTGGACCAGGCACGCTCTTGGACAAGGCACGCTCCTAGACCAGGCAAGCTCCTGGACCAGTCAAGCTCCTGGACCAGGCACGCTCGTGGACCATGCACGCTCTTGGACCAGGCAAGCTCTTGGACCACGAAGGCTCGTGAACCAGGCAAGCTCCTAGACCAGGCAAGCTCTTGGAGCAGGAAGTCTCGTGGACCAGGCAAGCTCCTGGATCAGGCAAGCTCCTGGACCAGGCAAGCTCCTGGACCAGGCAAGCTCCTGGACCAGGCAAGCTCCTCGACCACGCAAGCTCCTGTATAACGCAAGCTCTTGGACCAGGCACGCTCCTGAACCAGGCAAGCTCTTGGACCAAGCAGGCTTCTGGATCAAGCAAGCTATTGGACCACGCAAGCTCCTGGAACAGGCAAGCTTCTGGACCAGGCAAACTCCTGGACTAGGCCGCTCATGGACCATGCACGCTCCTGGACCGGCAAGCTTCTGGACCAAGCAAACTCGTGGACCAATCACGCTCCTGGACCACGCAAACTCCTGGACCAGGCAAGCTCCTAGACTAGGCAAGCTCCTGGACCAGGCAAGCTCCTAGACCAGGCAAGCTCCTAGACTAGGCAAGCTCCTAGACCAGGCAAGCTCTTGGACCATGCAAGCTCCTGGACCAGGCATGCTCCTGGACCAAGCATGCTCCTGGACCAGACATGCTCCTGGACCAGGCATGCTCCTGAACCAGGCATGCTCCTGGACCAGGCAAGCTTGTGGACCATGCAAGCTCTTGGACCAGGCAAGCTCCTGGACCAGGCAAGCTTCTGGCCCAAGCGAGCTCTTGGACCAGGCACGCTCGTGGACCAGGCAAGCTCTTGGACCAGGCAAGCTCCTGGACCAGGCAAGCTCCTGGAACATGCAAGCTCCTAGACCAGGCAAGCTCTTGAACTAGGAATGCTCATGGACCACGAAAGCTCCTAGACCAAGCAAGCTCCTCGACCTTGCAAGCTCGTGGACCAGGCAAGCTCGTGGACCAGAGCTCCTGGACCACGCAAGCTCGTGGACTAGGCAAGCTCCTTGAACAGGCAAGCTCCTGGACGAGGCAAACTTCAGGACCAGGCAAGCTCTTGGACCAGGCACGCTCTTGGACCAAGCAAGATCTTGGACCAGGCAAGCTCCAGGACCAGGCAAGCTCCTGGAACATGCATTCTCCAGGACCAGGCAAGCTCACGGACGAGGCAAGCTCTTGGACCAGGATAGCTCCTGGACCACGCAAGCTCCTGGACCAGGCACGCTCCTAGACCATGCAAGCTCCTAGACAAGGCAAGCTCTTGGACCAGGCAAGCTTCCGGACCAGGCAACCTCGTGGACCAGACATGCTCCTGGACCACGCAAGCTCCTAGACCAGGCAAGCTCCTGGACCGGGCAAGCTCTTGGACCACGCAAGCACTTGGACCAGGCAAGCTCTTGGACCAGGCAAGCTCCTGGACCAGGCAAGCTCCTAAAACACGTAAGCTCCTGGACCATGCAAGCTCTTGGACCGAGCACGCTCCTGGAGCAGGCAAGCTCTTGGACCAGGCAGGCTTCTGGACCAAGCAAGCTCTTGGACCAGGCAAGCTTCTGGACCAGGCAAGCTCCTGGACCAGGCACGCTTGTGGACCATGCACGCTCCTGGACCAGGCAAGCTCTTGAACCAGGCAGGCTAGTGGACCAGGCAAGCTCCTGGACCAGGCAAGCTCCTGGACCAGGCAAGCTCCTTGACAAGGCAAGCTCCAGGACAAGGCAAGCTCCTTGACCAGGCAAGCTCCTGGACTAGGCAAGCTCTTGGACCAGGCAGGCTTCTGGACCAAGCAAGCTCTTGGACCAGGCAAGCTCCTGGACCAGGCAAGCTCCTGGACCAGGCAAGCTCCTGGACCAGGCACGATCGTGGACCATGCACGCTCTTGGACCAGGCAAGCTCTTGGACCAGGAAGGCTCGTGGACTAGGCAAGTTCCTGGACCAGGCAAGCTCCTATACCAGGCAAGCTCTTGGACCAGGAAGGCCCGTGGACCAGGCAAGCTCCTGGACCAGGCAAGGTCCTGGACCAGGGACGCTCCTGGACCAGGCACGCTCTTGGACAAGGCACGCTCCTAGACCAGGCAAGCTCCTGGACCAGTCAAGCTCCTGGACCAGGCATGCTCGTGGACCAGGCACGCTCTTGGACCAGGCAAGCTCTTGGACCACGAAGGCTCGTCAACCAGGCAAGCTCCTAGACCAGGCAAGCTCTTGGAGCAGGAAGTCTCGTGGACCAGGCAAGCTCCTGGATCAGGCAAGCTCCTGGACCAGGCAAGCTCCTGGACCAGGCAAGCTCCTGGACCAGGCAAGCTTCTCGACCACGCAAGCTCCTGTATAACGCAAGCTCTTGGACCAGGCACGCTCCTGAACCAGGCAAGCTCTTGGACCAAGCAGGCTTCTGGATCAAGCAAGCTATTGGACCACGCAAGCTCCTGGACCAGGCAAGCTCCTGGACCAGGCAAACTCCTGGACTAGGCCGCTCATGGACCATGCACGCTCCTGGACCGGCAAGCTTCTGGACCAAGCAAACTCGTGGACCAATCACGCTCCTGGACCACGCAAACTCCTGGACCAGGCAAGCTCCTAGACCAGGCAAGCTCCTGGACCAGGCAAGCTCCTAGACCAGGCAAGCTCCTGGACCACGCAAGCTCTTGGACCAGGCAAGCTCTTGGACCAGGCAAACTCCTGGACCAGGCAAGCTACTGGACCAGGCAAGCTCCTCGACAAGGCTAGCTCCGGGACCATGCAAGCTCTTGGACTAGGCACACTCCTGGACCAGGCAAGCTCTTGGACCAGGCAGGCTTCTGGACCAAGCAAGCTCCTGGACCAAACAAGCTCTTGGACCAGGCAAGCTCGTGGACTAGGCACGCTCCAGGACCACGCACGCTCCTGGACCAGGCAAGCTCGTGGACCAGGCACGCTCCTGGACCAGGAAAGCTCCTAGACCAGGCAAGCTCCTCGACCAGGCAAGCTCATCGACCAGGCACGCTCCTGGACCACGCAAGCTCCTAGACCAGGCATGCTCGTGGACCACGCAAGCTCTTTGACCAGGCACGCTATTGGACCAGGCAAGCTCCTGGACCAGGCATGCTCGTGGACCAGGCACGCTCTTGGACCAGGCAAGCTCTTGGACCACGAAGGCTCGTGAACCAGGCAAGCTCCTAGACCAGGCAAGCTCTTGGAGCAGGAAGTCTCGTGGACCAGGCAAGCTCCTGGATCAGGCAAGCTCCTGGACCAGGCAAGCTCCTGGACCAGGCAAGCTCCTGGACCAGGCAAGCTCCTCGACCACGCAAGCTCCTGTATAACGCAAGCTCTTGGACCAGGCACGCTCCTGAACCAGGCAAGCTCTTGGACCAAGCAGGCTTCTGGATCAAGCAAGCTATTGGACCACGCAAGCTCCTGGACCAGGCAAGCTCCTGGACCAAGCAAACTCCTGGACTAGGCCGCTCATGGACCATGCACGCTCCTGGACCGGCAAGCTTCTGGACCAAGCAAACTCGTGGACCAATCACGCTCCCGGACCACGCAAACTCCTGGACCAGGCAAGCTCCTAGACCAGGCAAGCTCCTAGACCAGGCAAGCTCCTAGACCAGGCAAGCTCCTGGACCACGCAAGCTCTTGGACCAGGCAAGCTCTTGGACCAGGCAAACTCCTGGACCAGGCAAGCTACTGGACCAGGCAAGCTCCTCGACAAGGCTAGCTCCGGGACCAGGCAAGCTCTTGGACTAGGCACACTCCTGGACCAGGCAAGCTCTTGGACCAGGCAGGCTTCTGGACCAAGCAAGCTCCTGGACCAAACAAGCTCCTGGACCAGGCAAGCTCGTGGACTAGGCACGCTCCAGGACCACGCACGCTCCTGGACCAGGCAAGCTCGTGGACCAGGCACGCTCCTGGACCAGGAAAGCTCCTAGACCAGGCAAGCTCCTGGACCAGGCAAGCTCATCGACCAGGCACGCTCCTGGACCACGCAAGCTCCTAGACCAGGCATGCTCGTGGACCACGCAAGCTCTTTGACCAGGCACGCTATTGGACCAGGCAAGCTCTTGGACGAGGCAGGCTTCAGGACCAAGCTAGCTCCTGGATCACGCAAGCTCGTGGACCAGGCAAGCTTCTGGACCAGGCAAGCTCCTGGACCACGGAAGCTCTTGGACCAGGCAAGCTCTTGGACCAGGCAAGCTCCTGGACCAGGCAAGCTCCGGGACCAGGCAAGCTCCTCAACCACGCAAGCTCCTGGACCAGGCATGCTCTTGGACCAGGCACGCTCCAAGACCAGGCAAGCTCTTGGACCAGGCAGGCTTCTGGACCAAGCAAGGTCTTGGACCAGGCAAGCTCCTCGACCAGGCACGCTCGTGGACCATGCATGCTCCTTGACCACGCAAGCTCTTGGACCATGCAGGCTCATGGACCAGGCAAGCTCCAGGACCAGGCAAGCGTTTGGACCAGGCACGCTTGTGGACCAGGCAAGCTCCTGGACCAGGTACGCTCTTTGACCAGACAAGCTCGTGGATCATGCACGCTCCTAGACCAGGCAAGCTCCTCGACCAGGCAAGCTCCTCGACCAGGCAAGCTCTTGGACCAGGAAAGCTCCTGGACCAGGCAAGCTCCTGGACCAGGCAAGCTAACGAACCAAGAAAGCTCCTGGACAAGGCAAGCTCCTGGACCAGGCACGCTCATGAAACAGGCAAGCTCCTGGACCAGGCAAGCTTCTTGACCAGGCACACTTGTGGACTAGGAACGCTCGTGGACCAAGGAACCTCCTAGACCAGGCAAGCTCTTGGAAGAGTCAAGCTCCTGGACTAGGCAAGCCCCTGGACCACGCAAGCTCCTGGACCAGGCAAGCTCTTGGACCACGCAAGCTCCTGAACCAAGCAAGCTCCTTGACCAGGCAAGCTACTGGACCACGCAAGCTCCAGGACCAAGCAAGCTCTTTGACCAGGCACCCTCTGGGACTAGGCAAGCATTTGGACCAGGCAGGCTTCTCGACCAAGAAAGCTCTTGGAACAAGCAAGCTCCTGGACCAGGCACGCTCGTGGACCATGCACGCTCCTGGACAAGGCAAGCTCTCGGACCAGGCATGCTCGTGGACTAGGCAAGCTCCTGGACCATACAAGCTCTTGGATCAGGCAAGCTCCTTGACAAGGCAACCTCCTAGACCAGGCACGCTCGTGGACCATGAACGCTCTGGGACTAGGCAAGCTCTTGGACCAGGCATGCTCGTGGACCAGGCAAGCTCCTGGACCAGGCAAGCTCCTGGACCAGGCAAGCTCCTAGACCAGGCAAGCTTGTGGACCAGGCACGCTCCTAGACCAGCCACGCTCTTGGACCAGGTAAACTCGTGGATCAGGCACGCTCCCGGACAAGGCAAGCTCCTGGACCAGGCAAGCTCCTAGACCAGGCAAGCTCTTGGACAAGGAAAGTTCCTGGACCAGGCAAGCTCTTGGACCAGGCAAGCTAATGGATCAGGCACGCTCCTGAACAAGGCAAGCTCCAGGACCAGGCACGCTCGTGGAACAGGCAAGCTCCTGGACCAGGGAAGCTCTTGGAACAAGCAAGTTCCTGGACCAGGATAGCTCCTGGACCAGGCAAGCTCCTGTACCACGCAAGCTCTTGGACCAGGCAAGTTCTTGGACCAGGCAAGCTCCTGGACCAGGCAAGCTCCTGGACTAGGCAAGCTCCTGGACCACGCAAGCGCCTGGACTACCCAAGCTCTTGGACCAGGCACGCTCCTGGACCTGGGAAGCTCTTGGAGCAGGCAGGCTTTTGGACCAAGCTCTTGGACCAGGCAAGCTCTTGGACCAGGCAAGCTCTTGGACCACGCAGACTCGTGGACTAGGCAAGCACCTGGACCAGGCAAGCTCCTGGACCAGGCAAGCTCCTTGATCAGGCAAGCTCCTATATCAGGCAAGCTCCAGGACCAGGCACGCTCGCGGACCATGCACGCTCCTTGACCAGGCAAGCTCTTGGACCAAGCAGGCTCGTGGACAAGGCAAGCTCCTAAACCACGCAAGCTCCTTGACCAGGCAAACTCCTGGCCCACGCAAGCTCCTGGACCAGGCTCGCTCGTGGACCAGGCATGCTCCTGGACCAGACATGCTCTTGGACCAGGCAAGCTCATGGATCAGGCACGCTCCTGGACCAGGCAAGCTCCTGGACCAGGCAAGCTCCTGGGATAGGCAAGCTCTTGGACCAGGAAAGCTCCTGGACCAGGCAAGCTCCTGGACCAGACAAGCTAATCGACCAAGAGAGTTTCAGGACAAGGCAAGCTCCTGGACCAGGCACGCTCGTGGAACAGGTAAGCTCTTGGACCAGGCAAGCTCCTAGACTAGGATAGCTACTGGACCAGGCAAGCTCCAGGACCAGGCACGCTCCTAGACCATGCAAGCTCCTAGACCAGGCAAGCTCCTAGACCAGGCAAACTCGTGGACCAGGCACGCTCCTGGACCAGGCAAGCTCCTGGACCAGGCAAGCTCCTAGACCAGGCAAGCTCGTGGACCAGGCAAGCTCCGAGACCACGCAATCTCTTGGACCAGGCAAGCTCTTGGACCAGGCAAGCTCATGGACCACGCAAGCTCCTTGACCAGGCAAGCTTCTAGACCACGCAAGCTCCTGGACCACGCAAGCTCTTGGACTGGGCAGGTTTCGGGACCAAGCAAGCTCTTCGACAAGGCAAGCTCCTGGACCAAGCAAGCTCCTGGACCAGTCAAGCTCTTGGACCACGCACGCTCGTGGACCAGGCATGCTCCTGGACCAGGCAAGCTCTTGGACTGGGCAGGTTTCTGGACCAAGCAAGCTCTTGGACAAGGCAAGCTCCTGGACCAGGCAAGCTCCTGGACCAGGCACGCTCGTGGACCATGCATGCTCTTGGACCAGGCAAGCTCTTGGACCAGGCAGGCTCGTGGACCAAGCAAGCTCCTGGACCACGCAAGCTCCCCGACCAGGCAAGCTCCTTGACCAGGCAAGCTCCTGGACCAGGCAAGCTCCTAGACGAGGCTCGCTCGTGGACCATGCACGCTCCTGGACCAGGCAAGCTCTTGGACCAGGCAGGCTCGTGGACCAGACAAGCTCCTGGACCACGCAAGGTCCTGAACCAGGCAAGATCCAGGACCAGGCAAGCTCCTGGACCAGGCTCGCTCATGGACTAGGCACACTCCTGGACTAGGCACGCTCTTGGACCAGGCAAGCTCGTGGATCAGGCACGCTCCTGGACCAGGCAAGCTCCTAGACCAAGCAAGCTCCTTGACCAGGCAACCTCTTGGACCAGGAAAGCTCCTGGACCAGGCAAGCTCCTAGACGAGGCAAGCTAACGGACCAAGAAAGCTCCTGGAGAAGGCAAGCTACTGGACCAGGCACGCTCCTAGAACAGGCAAGCTCCTGGACCAGGCAAGCTCCTGGACCAGGCAAGCTCCTGGAACAGGCAAGCTCCTTGACCAGGCAAGCTCCTGGACCACGCAAGTGCCTAGACTACCCAAGCTGTTGGACCAGGCACTCTCCGTGACCTGGGAAGCTCTTGGAGCAGGCAGGCTTCTGGACCAAGCTCTTGGACAAGGCAAGCTCGTGGACCAGGCAAGCTCCTGGACCAGGCAAGCTCTTGGACCAGGCAGGCTCGTGGACCAGGCAAGCTCCTGGACCAGGCAAGCTCCTGGACCAGGCAAGCTCCTTGATCAGGCAAGCTCCTATACCAGGCAAGCTCCTGGACCAGGCACGCTCGCGGACCATGCACGCTCCTTGACCAGGCAAGCTCTTGGACCAAGCAGGCTCGTGGACCAGGCAAGCTCCTAAACCACGCAAGCTCCTGGACCAGGCAAACTCCTAGACCATGCAAGCTCCTAGACCAGGCTCGCTCGTGGACCAGGCACGCTCCTGGACCAGACATGCTCTTGGACCAGGCAAGCTCGTGGATCAGGCAAGCTCCTGGACCAGGCAAGCTCTTGGACCAGGAAAGCTCCTAGACCAGGCAAGATCCTAGACCAGACAAGCTAATCGACCAAGAAAGTTCCTGGACAAGGCAAGCTCCTGGACCACGCACGCTTGTGGAACAGACAAGCTCCTGGACCGACAAGCTCCTAGACTAGGATAGCTACTGGACCAGGCAAGCTCTGGGACCAGGCACGCTCCTAGACCATGCAAGCTCCTAGACCAGGCAAGCTCCTGGACCAGGCAAACTCGTGGACCAGGCACGCTCCTGGACCAAGCAAGCTCCTGGACCAGGCAAGCTCCTAGACCAGGCAAGCTCGTGGACCAGGCAAGCTCCGAGACCACGCAAGCTCTTGGACCAGGCAAGCTCCTGGACCAGGCAAGCTCCTCGACCACGCAAGCACCTGGACCAGGCAAGCTCCTAGACCACGCAAGCTCTTGGACCACGCAAGCTCTTGGTTTGGGCAGGTTTCTGGACCAAGCAAGCTCTTGGACAAGGCAAGCTGCTGGACCAAGCAAGCTCCTGGACCAGTCAAGCTCCTTGACCACGCACGCTCGTGGACCAGGCATGCTCCTAGACCAAGCATGCTCCTGGACCCGACAAGCACCTGGACCAGGCAAGCTTCTGGACCAGGCAAGCACCTGGACTAGGCAAGCTCGTGGACCAGGCAAGCTCCTGGACCAGGCAAGCTCCTAGACCAAGCATGCTCCTGGACCCGACAAGCACCTGGACCAGGCAAGCTTCTGGACCAGGCAAGCACCTGGACTAGGCAAGCTCGTGGACCAGGCAAGCTCCTGGACCAGACAAGCTCTTGGACCAGGCAAGCTCTTGGACTTGGCAAGCTCTTTGACCAGGCAAGCTCCTGGACCAGGCAAGCTCCTAGACTAGGCAAGCTCCTAGACTAGGCAAGCTCCTAGACCAGGCAAGCTCTTGGACCATGCAAGCTCCTGGACCACGCGAGCTCCTGGACCAGGCATGCTCGTGGACCAGGCATGCTTCTGGACCAGGCATGCTCCTGGACCAGGCAAGCTTCTGGCCCAAGCAAGCTCTTGGACCAGGCACGCTCGTGGACCAGGCAAGCTCTTGGACCAGTCAAGCTCCTGGACCAGGCAGGCTCCTGGAACATGCAAGCTCCTGGACCAGGCAAGCTCCTGGACCAGACAAGCTCTTGAACTAGGAATGTTCATGGACCAGGAAAGCTCCTAGACCAAGCAAGCTCGTCGACCTTGCAAGCTCCTGGACCAGGCACGCTCCTGGAACAGGCAAGCTCCTGGACCAGGCAACCTCGTGGACCAGAGCTCCTGGACCACGCAAGCTCGTGGACTAGGCAAGCTCCTGGACCAGGCAAGCTCCTAGACGAGGCAAACTTCAGGACCAGGCAAGCTCTTGGACCAGGCACGCTCTTGGACCAAGCAAGATCTTGGACCAGGCAAGCTCCAGGACCAGGCAAGCTCCTGGAACATGCATTCTCCAGAACCAGGCAAGCTCCTGGCCAGGCAAGCTCTTGGACAAGGAAAGCTCCTGGACCACGCAAGCTCCTGGACCAGGCACGCTCCTAGACCATGGAAGCTCCTAGATCACGCAAGCACTTGGACCAGGCAAGCTCTTGGACCAGGCAAGCTCCTGGACCAGGCAAGCTCCTGGAACACGTAAGCTCCTGGACCACGCAAGTTCTTAGACCAAGCACGCTCCTGGAGCAGGCAAGCTCTTGGACCAGGCAGGCTTCTGGACCAAGCAAGCTCTTGGACCAAGCAAGCTCCTGGACCACGCACGCTCGTGGACCATGCACGCTCCTGGACCAGGCAAGCTCTTGAACCAGGCAGGCTCGTAGACCAGGCAAGCTCCTGGACCAGGCAAGCTCCTGGACCAGGCAAGCTCCTTGACCAAACAAGCTCTTGGACCAGGCAAGCTCCTGGACCAGGAAGGCTTCTGGACCAAGCAAGCTCTTGGACCAGACAAGCTCCTGGACCACGCAAGCTCCTTGACCAGGCAAGCTCCTGGACTAGGCAAGCTCTTGGACCAGGCAAGCTCTTGGACCAGGAAGGCTCGTGGACCAGGCAAGCTCCTAGACCAGGCAAGCTCCTAGACCAGGCAAGCTCTTGGACCACGAAGGCTCGTGGACCAGGCAAGCTCCTGGACCAGGCAAGCTCCTGGACCAGGCAAGCTCCTGGACCAGGCAAGCTCCTCGACCACGCAAGCTCCTGGATAACGCAAGCTCTTCGACCACGCACGCTCCTGAACCCGGCAAGCTCTTGGACCAAGCAGGCTTCTGGACCATGCAAGCTATTGAACCACCCAAGCTCCTGGACCAGGCAAGCTCCTGGACCAGGCAAACTCCAGGACTAGGCACGCTCATGGACCTAGCACGCTCCTGGACCGGCAAGCTTCTGGACCAAGCAAACTCGTGGAGCAGGCACGCTCCTGGACCAGGAAAACTCCTGGACCAGGCAAGCTCTTAGACCAGGCAAGCTCCTGGACCAGGCAAGCTCCTAGACCAGGCAAGCTCCTGGACCAGGCAAGCTCTTGGACGAGGCAAGCTCTTGGACCAGGCAAGCTCCTGGACCAGGCAAGCTCCTGGACCAGGCAAGCTCCTGGACAAGGCTAGCTCCAGGACCAGGCAAGCTCTTGGACTAGGCACGCTCCTGGACCAGGCAAGCTCTTGGACCAGGCAGGCTTCTGGACCAAGCAAGCTCCTGGACCAAACAAGCTCCTGCACCAGGCAAGCTCATGGACTAGGCACGCTTTTGGACCCGGCAAGCTCCTAGACCAAGCTCGCTCGTGGACCAGGCACGCTCCTGGACAAGGCAAGCTCCGGGACCAGGCAAGCTCCTGGACCAGGCACGCTCATGGACCAGGCAAGCTCCTAGACCACGCAAGCTCTTGGACTAGGCACAGTCCTGGACCAGGCAAGCTCTTGGACCAGGCAGGCTTCTGGACCAAGCAAGCTCCTGGACCAAACAAGCTCCTGGAGCAGGCAAGCTCGTGGACCACGCAAGCTCTTGGACCAGGCACGCTATTTGACCAGGCAAGCTCTTGGATCAGGCAGGCTTCAGGACCAAGCTAGCTCCTCGACAAGGCAAGCTCGTGGACCAGGCAAGCTTCTAGACCAGGCAAGCTCTTGGACCAGGCAAGCTCTTGGACCAGGGAAGCTCTTGGACCAAGCAAGCTCCTGGACCAGGCAAGCTCTTGGTACATGCAAGCTCCTGGACCAGGCAAGCTCCTGGACCAGGCAAGCTCTTGGACCAGGAAAGCTCCTGGACCAGGCAAGCTCCTAGACCAGACAAGCTAATGGACCAAGAAAGCTCCTGGACAAGGCAAGCTCCTGGAGCTGACACCCTCCTGGAACACGCAAGCTCTAGGACCAGGCACGCTCCTGGACCAGGCAAGCTCCTGGACCAGGCAAGCTCCTAAACCAAGCAAACTCGTGGACCAGGCACGCTCCTGGACGAGGCAAGCTCCTGGACCAGGCAAGCTCCTAGACCACGCAAGCTCTTGGACCAGGCAAGCACTTGGACCGGGCAAGCTCCTGGACCAGGCCAGCTCCTAGACCAGGCAAGCTCCTGGACAAGGCAAAATCCTTGAACAGGCAAGCTCTTGGACCAGGCACGCTCCTGGACCAGGCAAGCTCCTAGACCAGGCAAGCTCTTGGACTAGGCACGCTCTTGAACCAGGCAAGCTCTTGGACCAGGCAAGCTTCTTGAACAAGCAAGCTCCTGGACCAGGCACACTCTTGGACCAGCCAAGCTCCTGGACGAGGCAAGCTCCTAGACGAGGCAAGCTGTTGGACCAGGCAAGCTCCTGGACAAGGCAAGCTCTTGGACAAGGCACGCTTCTGGAACAGGCAAGCTACAGGACTAGCCAAGCTCCTAGACCAGGCAAGCTCCTGGACCAGGCAAGCTCGTGGACCAAGCAAGCTCTTGGACCAGGCAAGCTCCTGGACCAGGCCAGCTCTTGGACAAGGCAAGCTCCTGGACCAGGCAAGCTCTTGGACCAGGCAAGTTCTTGGACCAGGCACACTCCTGGACCAGGCACACTCCTGGACCAGGCAAGCTCATGGACCAGGCAAGCTCCTTCACCCGGCAAGCTTGTGGACTAGGCAAGCTTCTGGACCAGGCAAGCTCGTCGACCAGGCACGATCCTGGACCAGGCAAGCTCCTGGACTAGGCAAGCTCCTCTACCAGGCAAGATCCTGGACCAGGGACGCTCCTAGACCAGGCACACTCATGGACCACGCAAGCTCCTGGACCTGGCAAGCTCTTGGACCAAGCAAGCTCCTGGACCAGGCAAGCTCCTTGACTAGGGAAGCTCCCGGACCATGCAAGCTCCAGGACAAGGCAAGCTCTTGGACCAGGCAAGCTCCTCGACCAGGCAAGCTCTTGGACGAGTCAAGCTCCTGGACCAGGCAAGCTCCTGGACCAAGCACGCTCCTGGACCAGGCACGCTCCTAGACCAAGCAAGCTCCTGGACCCGACAAGCACCTGGACCAGGCAAGCTTCTGGACCAGGCAAGCCCCTGGACTAGGCAAGCTCGTGGACCAGGCAAGCTCCTGGACCAGACAAGCTCTTGGACCAGGCAAGCTCTTGGACTTGGCAAGCTCTTCGACCAGGCAAGCTCCTGGACCAGGCAAGCTCCTAGACCAGGCAAGCTCCTAGACTAGGCAAGCTCCTAGACCAGGCAAGCTCTTGGACCATGCAAGCTCCTGGACCAGGCAAGCTCCTGGACCAAGCATGCTCCTGGACCAGACATGCTCCTTGACTAGGCATGCTCCTGAACCAGGCATGCTCCTGGACCAGGCAAGCTCGTGGACCATGCAAGCTCTTGGACCAGGCAAGCTCCTGGACCAGGCAAGCTTCTGGCCCAAGCGAGCTCTTGGACCAGGCACGCTCGTGGACCAGGCAAGCTCTTGGACCAGGCAAGCTCCTGGACCAGGCAAGCTCTTGGATCATGCAAGCTCCTAGACCAGGCAAGCTCCTGGACCAGGCAAGCTCTTGAACTAGGAATGCTCATGGACCACGAAAGCTCCTAGACCAAGCAAGCTCCTCGACCTTGCAAGCTCCTGGACCAGGCAAGCTCGTGGACCAGAGCTCCTGGACCACGCAAGCTCGTGGACTAGGCAAGCTCCTTGAACAGGCAAGCTCCTGGACGAGGCAAACTTCAGGACCAGGCAAGCTCTTGGACCAGGCACGCTCTTGGACCAAGCAAGATCTTGGACCAGGCAAGCTCCAGGACCAGGCAAGCTCCTGGAATATGCATTCTCCAGGACCAGGCAAGCTCACGGACGAGGCAAGCTCTTGGACCAGGATAGCTCCTGGACCACGCAAGCTCCTGGACCAGGCACGCTCCTAGACCATGCAAGCTCCTAGACAAGGCAAGCTCTTGGACCAGGCAAGCTTCCGGATCAGGCAACCTCGTGGACCAGACATGCTCCTGGACCACGCAAGCTCCTAGACCAGGCAAGCTCCTGGACCGGGCAAGCTCCTGGACCACGCAAGCACTTGGACCAGGCAAGCTCTTGGACCAGGCAAGCTCCTGGACCAGGCAAGCTCCTAAAACACGTAAGCTCCAGGACCATGCAAGCTCTTGGACCGAGCACGCTCCTGGAGCAGGCAAGCTCTTGGACCAGGCAGGCTTCTGGACCAAGCAAGCTCTTGGACCAGGCAATCTTCTGGACCAGGCAAGCTCCTGGACCAGGCACGCTCGTGGACCATGCACGCTCCTGGACCAGGCAAGCTCTTGAACCAGGCAGGCTAGTGGACCAGGCAAGCTCCTGGACCAGGCAAGCTCCTGGACCAGGCAAGCTCCTTGACCAGGCAAGCTCCTGGACAAGGCAAGCTCCTTGACCAGGCAAGCTCCTAGACTAGGCAAGCTCTTGGACCAGGCAGGCTTCTGGACCAAGCAAGCTCTTGGACCAGGCAAGCTCCTGGACCAGGCAAGCTCCTGGACCAGGCAAGCTCCTGGACCAGGCACGATCGTGGACCATGCACGCTCTTGGACCAGCCAAGCTCTTGGACCAGGAAGGCTCGTGGACTAGGCAAGCTCCTGGACCAGGCAAGCTCCTATACCAGCCAAGCTCTTGGACCAGGAAGGCCCGTGGACCAGGCAAGCTCCTGGACCAGGCAAGGTCCTGGACCAGGGACGCTCCTGGACCAGGCACGCTCTTGGACAAGGCACGCTCCTAGACCAGGCAAGCTCCTGGACCAGTCAAGCTCCTGGACCAGGCACGCTCGTGGACCATGCACGCTCTTGGACCAGGCAAGCTCTTGGACCACGAAGGCTCGTGAACCAGGCAAGCTCCTAGACCAGGCAAGCTCTTGGAGCAGGAAGTCTCGTGGACCAGGCAAGCTCCTGGATCAGGCAAGCTCCTGGACCAGGCAAGCTCCTGGACCAGGCAAGCTCCTGGACCAGGCAAGCTCCTCGACCACGCAAGCTTCTGTATAACGCAAGCTCTTGGACCAGGCACGCTCCTGAACCAGGCAAGCTCTTGGACCAAGCAGGCTTCTGGATCAAGCAAGCTATTGGACCACGCAAGCTCCTGGAACAGGCAAGCTTCTGGACCAGGCAAACTCGTGGACCAATCACGCTCCTGGACCACGCAAACTCCTCGACCAGGCAAGCTCCTAGACTAGGCAAGCTCCTGGACCAGGCAAGCTCCTAGACCAGGCAAGCTCCTAGACTAGGCAAGCTCCTAGACCAGGCAAGCTCTTGGACCATGCAAGCTCCTGGACCAGGCATGCTCCTGGACCAAGCATGCTCCTGGACCAGACATGCTCCTGGACCAGGCATGCTCCTGAACCAGGCATGCTCCTGGACCAGGCAAGCTCGTGGACCATGCAAGCTCTTGGACCAGGCAAGCTCCTGGACCAGGCAAGCTTCTGGCCCAAGCGAGCTCTTGGACCAGGCACGCTCGTGGACCAGGCAAGCTCTTGGACCAGGCAAGCTCCTGGACCAGGCAAGCTCCTGGAACATGCAAGCTCCTAGACCAGGCAAGCTCCTGGACTAGGCAAGCTCTTGAACTAGGAATGCTCATGGACCACGAAAGCTCCTAGACCAAGCAAGCTCCTCGACCTTGCAAGCTCCTGGACCAGGCAAGCTCGTGGACCAGAGCTCCTGGACCACGCAAGCTCGTGGACTAGGCAAGCTCCTTGAACAGGCAAGCTCCTGGACGAGGCAAACTTCAGGACCAGGCAAGCTCTTGGACTAGGCACGCTCTTGGACCAAGCAAGATCTTGGACCAGGCAAGCTCCAGGACCAGGCAAGCTCCTGGAACATGCATTCTCCAGGACCAGGCAAGCTCACGGACGAGGCAAGCTCTTGGACCAGGATAGCTCCTGGACCACGCAAGCTCCTGGACCAGGCACGCTCCTAGACCATGCAAGCTCCTAGACAAGGCAAGCTCTTGGACCAGGCAAGCTTCCGGACCAGGCAACCTCGTGGACCAGACATGCTCCTGGACCACGCAAGCTCCTAGACCAGGCAAGCTCCTGGACCGGGCAAGCTCCTGGACCACGCAAGCACTTGGACCAGGCAAGCTCTTGGACCAGGCAAGCTCCTGGACCAGGCAAGCTCCTAAAACACGTAAGCTCCTGGACCATGCAAGCTCTTAGACCGAGCACGCTCCTAGAGCAGGCAAGCTCTTGGACCAGGCAGGCTTCTGGACCAAGCAAGCTCTTGGACCAGGCAAGCTTTTGGACCAGGCAAGCTCCTGGACCAGGCACGCTTGTGGACCATGCACGCTCCTGGACCAGGCAAGCTCTTGAACCAGGCAGGCTAGTGGACCAGGCAAGCTCCTGGACCAGGCAAGCTCCTGGACCAGGCAAGCTCCTTGACCAGGCAAGCTCCTGGACTAGGAAAGCTCTTGGACCAGGCAGGCTTCTGGACCAAGCAAGCTCTTGGACCAGGCAAGCTCCTGGACCAGGCAAGCTCCTGGACCAGGCAAGCTCCTGGACCAGGCACGATCGTGGACCATGCACGCTCTTGGACCAGCCAAGCTCTTGGACCAGGAAGGCTCGTGGACTAGGCAAGCTCTTGGACCAGGCAAGCTCCTATACCAGGCAAGCTCTTGGACCAGGAAGGCCCGTGGACCAGGCAAGCTCCTGGACCAGGCAAGGTCCTGGACCAGGGACGCTCCTGGACCAGGCACGCTCTTGGACAAGGCACGCTCCTAGACCAGGCAAGCTCCTGGACCAGTCAAGCTCCTAGACCAGGCATGCTCGTGGACGAGGCACGCTCTTGGACCAGGCAAGCTCTTGGACCACGAAGGCTCGTGAACCAGGCAAGCTCCTAGACCAGGCAAGCTCTTGGAGCAGGAAGTCTCGTGGACCAGGCAAGCTCCTGGATCAGGCAAGCTCCTGGACCAGGCAAGCTCCTGGACCAGGCAAGCTCGTAGACCAGGCAAGCTCCTCGACCACGCAAGCTCCTGTATAACGCAAGCTCTTGGACCAGGCACGCTCCTGAACCAGGCAAGCTCTTGGACCAAGCAGGCTTCTGGATCAAGCAAGCTATTGGACCACGCAAGCTCCTGGACCAGGCAAGCTCCTGGACCAGGCAAACTCCTGGACTAGGCCGCTCATGGACCATGCACGCTCCTGGACCGGCAAGCTTCTGGACCAAGCAAACTCGTGGACCAATCACGCTCCTGGACCACGCAAACTCCTGGACCAGGCAAGCTCCTAGACCAGGCAAGCTCCTGGACCAGGCAAGCTCCTAGACCAGGCAAGCTCCTGGACCACGCAAGCTCTTGGACCACGCAAGCTCTTGGACCAGGCAAACTCCTGGACCAGGCAAGCTACTGGACCAGGCAAGCTCCTCGACAAGGCTAGCTCCGGGACCAGGCAAGCTCTTGGACTAGGCACACTCCTGGACCAGGCAAGCTCTTGGACCAGGCAGGCTTCTGGACCAAGCAAGCTCCTGGACCAAACAAGCTCCTGGACCAGGCAAGCTCGTGGACTAGGCACGCTCCAGGACCACGCACGCTCCTGGACCAGGAAAGCTCCTAGACCAGGCAAGCTCCTGGACCAGGCAAGCTCATCGACCAGGCACGCTCCTGGACCACGCAAGCTCCTAGACCAGGCATGCTCGTGGACCACGCAAGCTCTTTGACCAGGCACGCTATTGGACCAGGCAAGCTCTTGGACGAGGCAGGCTTCAGGACCAAGCTAGCTCCTGGATCACGCAAGCTCGTAGACCAGGCAAGCTTCTGGACCAGGCAAGCTCTTGGACCAGGCACGCCCTTGGACCAGGCAAGCTCTTGGACCAAGCAAGCTCCTGGACCAGGCAAGCTTTTGGAACATGCAAGCTCCTGGACCACGCAAGCTCTTGGACCAGGCAAGCTCCTGGACCACGCAAGCTCCTTGACCAGGCAAGCTCCTAAACAAGGATAGCTCCTGGACCAGGCACGCTCCTGGACCATGCAAGCTCCTAGACCGGGCAAGCTCCTCGACCAGGCAAGCTTCTGGACCAGGCAAACTCGTGCACCAGGCACGCTCTTGGACCAGGCAAGCTCCTGGACCAGGCAAGCTCCTAGATCAGGCAAGCTCCTGGAGCAGGCAAGCTCCTGGACCACGGAAGCTCTTGGACCAGGCAAGCTCTTGGACCAGGCAAGCTCCTGGACCAGGCAAGCTCCGGGACCAGGCAAGTCCTCAACCACGCAAGCTCCTGGACCAGGCATGCTCTTGGACCAGGCACGCTCCAGGACCAGGCAAGCTCTTGGACCAGGCAGGCTTCTGGACCAAGCAAGGTCTTGGACCAGGCAAGCTCCTGGACCAGGCACGCTCGTGGACCATGCATGCTCCTTGACCACACAAGCTCTTGGACCATGCAGGCTCGTGGACCAGGCAAGCTCCAGGACCAGGCAAGCGTTTGGACCAGGCAAGCTCGTGGATCATGCACGCTCCTAGACCAGGCAAGCTCCTCGACCAGGCAAGCTCCTCGACCAGGCAAGCTCTTGGACCAGGAAAGCTCCTGGACCAGGCAAGCTCCTGGACCAGGCAAGCTAACGGACCAAGAAAGCTCCTGGACAAGGCAAGCTCCTGGACCAGGCACGCTCATGAAACAGGCAAGCTCCTGGACCAGGCAAGCTTCTTGACCAGGCACACTTGTGGACCAGGAACGCTCGTGGACCAAGGAACCTCCTAGACCAGGCAAGCTCTTGGAAGAGTCAAGCTCCTGGACTAGGCAAGCCCCTGGACCACGCAAGCTCCTGGACCAGGCAAGCTCTTGGACCACGCAAGCTCCTGAACCAAGCAAGCTCCTTGACCACGCAAGCTACTGGACCACGCAAGCTCCAGGACCAAGCAAGCTCTTTGACCAGGCACGCTCTGGGACCAGGCAAGCATTTGGACCAGGCAGGCTTCTGGACCAAGAAAGCTCTTGGAACAGGCAAGCTCCTGGACCAGGCAAGCTCCTGGGCCGGGCAAGCTCCTGGACCAGGCACGCTCGTGGACCATGCACGCTCCTGGACAAGGCAAGCTCTCGGACCAGGCATGCTCGTGGACTAGGCAAGCTCCTGGACCATACAAGCTCTTGGATCAGGCAAGCTCCTTGACAAGGCAACCTCCTAGACCAGGCACGCTCGTGGACCATGAACGCTCTGGGACTAGGCAAGCTCTTGGACCAGGCATGCTCGTGGACCAGGCAAGCTCCTGGACCAGGCAAGCTCCTGGACCAGGCAAGCTCCTAGACCAGGCAAGCTTGTGGACCAGGCACGCTCCTAGACCAGCCACGCTCTTGGACCAGGTAAACTCGTGGATCAGGCACGCTCCTGGACAAGGCAAGCTCCTGTACCAGGCAAGCTCCTAGACCAGGCAAGCTCTTGGACAAGGAAAGTTCCTGGACCAGGCAAGCTCTTGGACCAGGCAAGCTAATGGATCAGGCACGCTCCTGAACAAGGCAAGCTCCAAGACCAGGCACGCTCGTGGAACAGGCAAGCTCCTGGACCAGGGAAGCTCTTGGAACAAGCAAGTTCCTGGACCAGGATAGCTCCTGGACCAGGCAAGCTCCTGTACCACGCAAGCTCTTGGACCAGGCAAGTTCTTGGACCAGGCAAGCTCCTGGACCAGGCAAGCTCCTGGACTAGGCAAGCTCCTGGACCACGCAAGCGCCTGGACTACCCAAGCTCTTGGACCAGGCACGCTCCTGGACCTGGGAAGCTCTTGGAGCAGGCAGGCTTTTGGACCAAGCTCTTGGACCAGGCAAGCTCTTGGACCAGGCAAGCTCTTGGACCAGGCAGGCTCGTGGACCAGGCAAGCACCTGGACCAGGCAAGCTCCTGGACCAGGCAAGCTCCTTGATCAGGCAAGCTACTATATCAAGCAAGCTCCAGGACCAGGCACGCTCGCGGACCATGCACGCTCCTTGACCAGGCAAGCTCTTGGACCAAGCAGGCTCGTGGACAAGGCAAGCTCCTAAACCACGCAAGCTCCTTGACCAGGCAAACTCCTGGCCCACGCAAGCTCCTGGACCAGGCTCGCTCGTGGACCAGGCATGCTCCTGGACCAAACATGCTCTTGGACCAGGCAAACTCATGGATCAGGCACGCTCCTGGACCAGGCAAGCTCCTGGACCAGGCAAGCTCCTGGGATAGGCAAGCTCTTGGACCAGGAAAGCTCCTGGACCAGGCAAGCTCCTGGACCAGACAAGCTAATCGACCAAGAGAGTTCCAGGACAAGGCAAGCTCCTGGACCAGGCACGCTCGTGGAACAGGTAAGCTCTTGGACCAGGCAAGCTCCTAGACTAGGATAGCTACTGGACCAGGCAAGCTCCAGGACCAGGCACGCTCCTAGACCATGCAAGCTCCTAGACCAGGCAAGCTCCTAGACCAGGCAAACTCGTGGACCAGGCACGCTCCTGGACCAGGCAAGCTCATGGACCACGCAAGCTCCTTGACCAGGCAAGCTTCTAGACCACGCAAGCTCCTGGACCACGCAAGCTCTTGGACTGGGCAGGTTTCGGGACCAAGCAAGCTCTTCGACAAGGCAAGCTCCTGGACCAAGCAAGCTATTGGACCAGTCAAGCTCTTGGACCACGCACGCTCGTGGACCAGGCATGCTCCTGGACCAGGCAAGCTCTTGGACTGGGCAGGTTTCTGGACCAAGCAAGCTCTTGGACAAGGCAAGCTCCTGGACCAGGCAAGCTCCTGGACCAGGCACGCTCGTGGACCATGCATGCTCTTGGACCAGGCAAGCTCTTGGACCAGGCAGGCTCGTGGACCAAGCAAGCTCCTGGACCACGCAAGCTCCCCGACCAGGCAAGCTCCTTGACCAGGCAAGCTCCTGGACCAGGCAAGCTCCTAGACGAGGCTCGCTCGTGGACCATGCACGCTCCTGGACGAGGCAAGCTCTTGGACCAGGCAGGCTCGTGGACCAGACAAGCTCCTGGACCACGCAAGGTCCTGAACCAGGCAAGATCCAGGACCAGGCAAGCTCCTGGACCAGGCTCGCTCATGGACTAGGCACACTCCTGGACTAGGCACGCTCTTGGACCAGGCAAGCTCGTGGATCAGGCACGCTCCTGGACCAGGCAAGCTCCTAGACCAAGAAAGCTCCTTGACTAGGCAACCTCTTGGACCAGGAAAGCTCCTGGACCAGGCAAGCTCCTAGACGAGGCAAGCTAACGGACCAAGAAAGCTCCTGGAGAAGGCAAGCTACTGGACCAGGCACGCTCCTAGAACAGGCAAGCTCCTGGACTAGGCAAGCTCCTGGACCAGGCAAGCTCCTGGAACAGGCAAGCTCCTTGACCAGGCAAGCTCCTGGACCACGCAAGTGCCTAGACTACCCAAGCTGTTGGACCAGGCACTCTCCGTGACCTGGGAAGCTCTTGGAGTAGGCAGGCTTCTGGACCAAGCTCTTGGACAAGGCAAGCTCGTGGACCAGGCAAGCTCCTGGACCAGGCAAGCTCTTGGACCAGGCAGGCTCGTGGACCAGGCAAGCTCCTGGACCAGGCAAGCTCCTGGACCAGGCAAGCTCCTTGATCAGGCAAGCTCCTATACCAGGCAAGCTCCTGGACCAGGCACGCTCGCGGACCATGCACGCTCCTTGACCAGGCAAGCTCTTGGACCAAGCAGGCTCGTGGACCAGGCAAGCTCCTAAACCACGCAAGCTCCTGGACCAGGCAAACTCCTAGACCACGCAAGCTCCTAGACCAGGCTCGCTCGTGGACCAGGCACGCTCCTGGACCAGACATGCTCTTGGACCAGGCAAGCTCGTGGATCAGGCAAGCTCCTGGACCAGGCAAGCTCTTGGACCAGGAAAGCTCCTAGACCAGGCAAGATCCTAGACCAGACAAGCTAATCGACCAAGAAAGTTCCTGGACAAGGCAAGCTCCTGGACCACGCACGCTTGTGGAACAGACAAGCTCCTGGACCGACAAGCTCCTAGACTAGGATAGCTACTGGACCAGGCAAGCTCTGGGACCAGGCACGCTCCTAGACCATGCAAGCTCCTAGACCAGGCAAGCTCCTGGACCAGGCAAACTCGTGGACCAGGCACGCTCCTGGACCAGGCAAGCTCCTGGACCAGGCAAGCTCCTAGACCAGGCAAGCTCGTGGACCAGGCAAGCTCCGAGACCACGCAAGCTCTTGGACCAGGCAAGCTCCTAGACCAGGCAAGCTCCTCGACCACGCAAGCACCTGGACCAGGCAAGCTCCTAGACCACGCAAGCTCTTGGACCACGCAAGCTCTTGGATTGGGCAGGTTTCTAGACCAAGCAAGCTCTTGGACAAGGCAAGCTGCTGGACCAAGCAAGCTCCTGGACCAGTCAAGCTCCTTGACCACGCACGCTCGTGGACCAGGCATGCTCCTGGACCGAGCAAGCTCTTGGACTGGGCAGGTTTCTGGACCAAGCAAGCTCTTGGACAAGGCAAGCTCCTGGACCAGGCAAGCTCCTGGACCAGGCAAGCTCCTGGACAAGGCACGCTCGTGGACCATGCATGCTCTTGGACCAGGCAAGCTCTTGGACCAGCTCGTGGACCAATCAAGCTCCTGGACCAGGCAAGCTCCCGGACCAGGCAAGCTCCTTGACCAGGCAAGCTCCTGGACCAGGCAAGCTCCTAGACAAGGCACGCTCGTGGACCATGCACGCTCCTGGACCAGGCAAGCTCTTGGACCAGGCAGGCTCGTGGACCAGGCAAGCTCCTGGACCACGCAAGCTCCTGGAGTAGGCAAGCTCCAGGACCAGGCAAGCTCCTCGACCAGGCTCGCTCATGGACCAGGCACACTCCTGGACCAGGCACGCTCTTGGACCAGGCAAGCTTGTGGATCAGGCACGCTCCTGGACCAGGAAAGCTCCTAGACCAAGCAAGCTCCTGGACCAGGCAACCTCTTGGACCAGGAAAGCTCCTAGACGAGGCAATCTAATGGACCAAGAAAGCTCCTGGAGAAGGCAAGCTACTGCACAAGGCACGCTCCTGGAACACGCAAGCTCCTGGACCAGGCAAGCTCCTGGACCAGGAAAGCTCCTCGACCAGGCACGCTCCTGGACCATGCAAGCTCCTAGACCAGGCAAGCTCCTGGACCAGGCAAGCTTCTGGACCAGGCAAACTCGTAGACCAGGCACGCTCCTGGACCAGGCAAGCTCCTAGACCAGGCAAGCTCCTGGTCCTGGCAAGCTCCTAGACCAGGCAAGCTCCTGGACCACGCAAGCTCTTGCACAAGGCACGCTCCTGGTCCTGGCAAGCTCGTGGACCAGGCAAGCTCCTAGACCAGGCAAGCTCCTAGACCAGGCAAGCTCCTAGACTAGGCAAGCTCCTGGTCCTGGCAAGCTCCTGGACCAGGCAAGCTCCTGGCCCTGGCAAGCTCCTAGACCAGGCAAGCTCCTGGTCCTGGCAAGCTCCTGGACCAGGCAAGCTCCTAGACCAGGCAAGCTCCTAGACTAGGCAAGCTCCTAGACCAGGCAAGCTCTTGGACCATGCAAGCTCCTGGACCAGGCAAGCTCCTGGACCAGGCATGCTCCTGGACCAGGCATGCTCCTAGACCAGGCATGCTCATGAACCAGGCAAGCTCGTGGACCATGCAAGCTCTTGGACTGGGCAAGCTCCTGGACCAGGCAAGCTTCTGGCCCAAGCGAGCTCTTGGACCAGGCACGCTCGTGGACCAGGCAAGCTCTTGGACGAGTCAAGCTCCTGGACCAGGCAGGCTCCTGGAACATGCAAGCTCCTGGACCAGACAAGCTCCTGGACCAGGCAAGCTCTTGAACTAGGAATGTTCATGGACCAAGAAAGCTCCTAGACCAAGCAAGCTCGTCGACCTTGCAAGCTCCTGGACCAGGCACGCTCCTGGAACACGCAAGCTCCTGGACCAGGCAAGCTCGTGGACCAGAGCTCCTGGACCACGCAAGCTCGTGGACTAGGCAAGCTCCTGGACCACGCAAGCTCCTGGACGAGGCAAACTTCAGGATCAGGCAATCTCTTGGACCAGGCACGCTCTTGGACCAAGCAAGATCTTGGACCAGGCAAGCTCGTGGAACATGCATTCTCCAGGACCAGGCAAGCTCCTGGACCAGGCAAGCTCTTGGACCAGGAAAGCTCCTGGACCACGCAAGCTCCTAGACCAGGCACGCTCCTAGACCATGCAAGCTCCTATACAAGGCAAGCTCCTGGACCAGGCAAGCTTCTGGACCAGGCAACCTCGTGGACAAGACATGCTCCTGGACCACGCAAGCTCCTGGACTAGGCAAGCTCCTAGACCAGGCAAGCTCCTGGACCAGGCAAGCTCCTGGACCACGCAAGCACTTGGACCAGGCAAGCTCTTGGACCAGGCAAGCTCGTGGACCAGGCAAGCTCCTAAAACACGTAAGCTCCTGGACCACGCAAGCTCTTAGACTAGGCAAGCTCCTGGAGCAGGCAAGCTCTTGGACCAGGCAGGCTTCTGGACCAAGCAAGCTCTTGGACCAGGCAAGCTCCTGGACGAGGCACGCTCGTAGACCATGCACGCTCCTTCACCAGGCAAGCTCTTGAACCAGGCAGGCTCGTGGACCAGGCAAGCTCCTGGACCAGGCAAGCTCCTTAACCAGGCAAGCTCTTGGACCAGGCAAGCTCCTGGACCAGGCAGGCTTCTGGACCAAGCAAGCTCTTGGACCAGACAAGCTCCTGGACCACGCAAGCCCCTTGACCAGGCAAGCTCCTGGACTACGCAAGCTCTTGGACCAGGCAAGCTCTTGGACCAGGCAAGCTCCTGGACCAGGCAAGCTCCTAGACCAGGCAAGCTCCTAGACGAGGAAGGCTCGTGGACCAGGCAAGCTCTTGGACCAGGCAAGCTCCTGGACCAGGCAAGCTCCTGGACCAGGCAAGCTCCTCGACCACACAAGCTCCTGGATAACGCAAGCTCTAGGACCAGGCACGCTCCTAAACTAGGCAAGCTCTTGGACCAAGAAGGCTTCTGGACCATGCAAGCTATTGGACCACGCAAGCTCCTGGACCAAGCAAGCTCCTGGACCAGGCAAACTCCTGGACTAGGCACGCTCATGGACCAAGCACGCTCCTGGACCGGCAAGCTTCTGGACCAAGCAAACTCGTGGAGCAGGCACGCTCCTGGACCAGGCAAACTCCTGGACCAGGAAAGCTCTTAGACCAGGCAAGCTCCTGGACCAGGCAAGCTCCTAGACCAGGCAAGCTCTTGGACCACGCAAGCTCTTGGACCTGGCAAGCTCTTGGACCAGGCAAGCTCTTGGACTAGGCAAGCTCCTGGACCAGGCAAGCTCCTGGACAAGGCTAGCTCCGGGACCAGGCAAGCTCTTGGACTAGGCACGCTCCTGGACCAGGCAAGCTCTTGGACCAGGCAGGCTTCTGGACCAAGCAAGCTCCTGGACCAAACAAGCTCCTGGACCAGGCAAGCTCATGGACTAGGCACGCTTTTGGACCCGGCAAGCTCCTGGACCAAGCTCGCTCGTGGACCAGGCACGCTCCTGGACAAGGCAAGCTCCGGGACCAGGCAAGCTCCTGGACGAGGCACGCTCATGGACCACGCAAGCTCGTAGACCACGCAAGCTCTTGGACTAGGCACAGTCCTGGACCAGGCAAGCTCTTGGACCAGGCAGGCTTCTGTACCAAGCAAGCTCCTGGACCAAACAAGCTCCTGGACCAGGCAAGCTCGTGGACCACGAAAGCTCTTGGCCCAAGCACGCTATTGGACGAGGCAAGCTCTTGGATCATGCAGGCTTCATGACCAAGCTAGCTCCTCGACAAGGCAAGCTCGTGGACCAGGCAAGCTTCTAGACCAGGCAAGCTATTGGACCAGGCAAGCTCTTGGACCAGGCAAGCTGTTGGACCAGGCAAGCTCCTGGACCAGGCAAGCTCTTCGAACATGCAAGCTCCTGGACCAGGCAAGCTCCTGGACCAGGCAAGCTCTTGGACCAGGAAAGCTCCTGGACCAGGCAAGCTCCTGGACCAGGCAAGCTAATGGACCAAGAAAGCTCCTGGACAAGGCAAGCTCCTGGAGCAGCCACCCTCCTGGAACACGAAAGCTCTAGGACCAGGCACGCTCCTGGACCAGGCAAGCTCCTGGACCAGGCAAGCTCCTGGACCAAGCAAACTCGTGGACCAGACACGCTCCTGGACGAGGCAAGCTCCTGGACCAGGCAAGCTCCTAGACCACGCAAGCTCTTGGACCAGGCAAGCACTTGGACCGGGCAAGCTCCTGGACCAGGCCAGCTCCTGGACCAGGCAAGCTCCTGGACAAGGCAAAATCCTTGAACAGGCAAGCTCTTGGACCAGGCACGCTCCTGGACCAGGCAAGCTCCTAGACCAGGCAAGCTCTTGGACTAGGCACGCTCTTGAACCAGGCAAGCTCTTGGACTAGGCAAGCTTCTGGAACAAGCAAGCTCCTGGACCAGGCACACTCTTGGACCAGGCAAGCTCCTGGACGAGGCAAGCTCCTAGACGAGGCAAGCTGTTGGACCAGGCAAGCTCCTGGACAAGGCAAGCTCTTGGACCAGGCACGCTTCTGGAACAGGCAAGCTACTAGACTAGCCAGGCTCCTAGACCAGGCAAGCTCCTGGACAAGGCAAGCTCGTGGACCAGGCAAGCTCTTGGGCCAGGCAAGCTCCTGGACCAGGCCAGCTCTTGGACGAGGCAAGCTCATGGACCAGGCAAGTTCTTGGACCAGGCACACTCCTGGACCAGGCACATACCTGGACTAGGCAAGCTCATGGACCATGCAAGCTCCTTCACCAGGCAAGCTTGTGGACTAGGCAAGCTTCTGGACCAGGCAAGCTCCTCGACTAGGCACGATCCTGGACCAGGCAAGCTCCTGGACTGGGCAAGCTCCTCTACCACGCAAGATCCTGGACCAGGCACGCTCCTAGACCAGGCACACTCATGGACCAGGCAAGCTCCTGGACCTAGCAAGCTCTTGGACCAAGCAAGCTCCTGGACCAGGCAAGCTTCTTGACCAGGGAAGCTCCCGTACCATGCAAGCTCCAGGACAAGGCAAGCTCCTGGACCAGGCAAGCTCCTCGACCAGGCAAGCTCTTGGACGAGTCAAGCTCCTGGACCAGGCAAGCTCTTGGACCAAGCACGCTCCCAGACCAGGCAAGCTCCTAGACCAAGCAAGCTCCTGGACCCGACAAGCACCTGGACCAGGCAAGCTTCTGGACCACGCAAGCACCTGGACTAGGCAAGCTCGTGGACCAGGCAAGCTCCTGGACCAGACAAGCTCTTGGACCAGGCAAGCTCTTGGACTTGGAAAGCTCTTCGACCAGGCAAGCTCCTGGACCAGGCAAGCTCCTAGACCAGGCAAGCTCCTAGACTAGGCAAGCTCCTAGACCAGGCAAGCTCTTGGACCATGCAAGCTCCTGGACCAGGCAAGCTCCTGGACCAAGCATGCTCCTGGACCAGACATGCTCCTCGACCAGGCATGCTCCTGAACCAGGCATGCTCCTGGACCAGGCAAGCTCGTAGACCATGCAAGCTCTTGGACCAGGCAAGCTCCTGGACCAGGCAAGCTTCTGGCCCAAGCGAGCTCTTGGACCAGGCATGCTCGTGGACCAGGCAAGCTCTTGGACCAGGCAAGCTCCTGGACCAGGCAAGCTCCTGGAACATGCAAGCTCCTAGACCAGGCAAGCTTCTGGACCTGGCAAGCTCTTGAACTAGGAATGCTCATGGACCAGGAAAGCTCCTAGACCAAGCAAGCTCCTCAACCTTGCAAGCTCCTGGACCAGGCAAGCTCGTGGACCAGAGCTCCTGGACCACGCAAGCTCGTGGACTAGGCAAGCTCCTTGACCAGGCAAGCTCCTGGACGAGGCAAACTTCAGGACCAGGCAAGCTCTTGGACCAGGCACGCTCTTGGACCAAGCAAGCTCTTGGACCAGGCAAGCTCCAGGACCAGGCAATCTCCTGGAACATGCATTCTCCAGGACCAGGCAAGCTCCTGGACGAGGCAAGCTCTTGGACCAAGATAGCACCTGGACCACGCAAGCTCCTGGACCAGGCACGCTCCTAGACCATGCAAGCTCCTAGACAAGGCAAGCTCTTGGACCAGGCAAGCTTCCGGACCAGGCAACCTCGTGGACCAGACATGCTCCTAGACCAAGCAAGCTCCTAGACCAAGCAAGCTCCTGGACCGGGCAAGCTCCTAGACCATGCAAGCACTTGGACCAGGCAAGCTCTTGGACCAGGCAAGCTCCTGGACCAAGCAAGCTCCTGGAACACGTAAGCTCCTGGACCATGCAAGCTCTTGGACCAGGCACGCTCCTGGAGCAGGCAAGCTCTTGGACCAGGCAGGCTTCTGGACCAAGCAAGCTCTTGGACCAGTCAAGCTTCTGGACCAGGCAAGCTCCTGGACCAGGCACGCTCGTGGACCATGCACGCTCCTAGACCAGGCAAGCTCTTGAACCAGACAGGCTAGTGGACCAGGCAAGCTCCTGGACTAGGCAAGCTCCTGGACCAGGCAAGCTCCTTGACCAGGCAAGCTCCTGGACCAGGCAAGCTCCTTGACCAGGCAAGCTCATGGACTAGGCAAGCTCTTGGACGAGGCAGGCTTCAGGACCAAGCAAGCTCTTGGACCAGGCAAGCTCCTAGACGAGGCAAGCTCCTGGACCAGGCAAGCTCCTGGACCAGGCACAATCGTGGACCATGCACGCTCTTGGACCAGGCAAGCTCTTGGACCAGGAAGGCTCGTGGACTAGGCAAGCTCCTGGACCAGGCAAGCTCCTATACCAGGCAAGCTCTTGGACCAGGAAGGCCCGTGGACCAGGCAAGCTCCTGGACCAGGCAAGGTCCTGGACCAGGGACGCTCCTGGACCAGGCACGCTCTTGGACAAGGCACGCTCCTAGACCAGGCAAGCTCCTGGACCAGTCAAGCTCCTGGACCAGGCACACTCGTGGACCATGCACGCTCTTGGACCAGGCAAGCTCTTGGACCACGAAGGCTCGTGGACCAGGCAAGCTCCTAGACCAGGCAAGCTCTTGGAGCAGGAAGTCTCGTGGACCAGGCAAGCTCCTGGATCAGGCAAGCTCCTGAACCAGGCAAGCTCCTGGACCAGGCAAGCTCCTCAACCACGCAAGCTCCTGTATAACGCAAGCTCTTGGACCAGGCACGCTCCTGAACCAGGCAAGCTCTTGGACCAAGCAGGCTTTTGGACCAAGCAAGCTATTGGACCACGCAAGCTCCTGGACCGGGCAAGCTCCTGGACCAGGCAAACTCCTGGACTAGGCCGCTCATGGACCATGCACGCTCCTGGACCGGCAAGCTTCTGGACCAAGCAAACTCGTGGACCAATCACGCTCCTGGACCATGCAAACTCCTGGACCAGGCAAGCTCCTAGACCAGGCAAGCTCCTGGACCAGGCAAGCTCCTACACCAGGCAAGCTCTTGGACCACGCAAGCTCTTGGACCAGGCAAGCTCTTGGACCAGGCAAACTCCAGGACCAGGCAAGCTACTGGACCAGGCAAGCTCCTGGATAAGGCTAGCTCCGGGACCAGGCAAGCTCTTGGACTAGGCACGCTCCTGGACCAGGCAAGCTCTTGGACCAGGCAGGCTTCTGGACCAAGCAAGCTCCTGGACCAAACAAGCTTCTGGACCAGGCAAGCTCGTGGACAAGGCACGCTCCAGGACCACGCACGCTCCTAGACCAGGCAAGCTTGTGGACCAGGCACGCTCCTGGACCAGGAAAGCTCCTAGACCAGGCAAGCTCCTGGACCAGGCAAGCTCATCGACCAGGCACGCTCCTGGACCACGCAAGCTCCTAGACCAGGCATGCTCGTGGACCACGCAAGCTCTTTGACCAGGCACGCTATTGGACCAGGCAAGCTCTTGGACAAGGCAGACTTCAGGACCAAGCTAGTTCCTGGACCACGCAAGCTCGTGGACCAGGCAAGCTTCTGGACCAGGCAAGCTCTTGGACCAGACACGCTCTTGGACCAGGCAAGCTCTTGGACCAAGCAAGCTCCTGGACCAGGCAAACTTTTGGAACATGCAAGCTCCAGGACCAGGCAAGCTCCTGGACCAGACAAGCTCTTGGACCAGGCAAGCTCCTGGACCAGGCAAGCTCCTAGACCAGGCAAGCTCTTGGACCAGGCAAGCTCCTGGACCAGGCACGCTCCTAGACCAGGCAAGCTCCTGGACCAGGCAAGCTTTTGGACCACGCAAGCTCCTAGATCAAGCACACTCGTGGACCAGGCACGCTCCTGGACCAGGCCAGCTCCTAAACCAGGCAAGCTCCTGGACCAGGCAAGCTCCTGGACCAGGCAAGCTCGTGGACCATGCAAGCTGTTGGACCAGGCAAGCTCTTGGACCAGGCAAGCTCCTAGACCAGGCAAGCTCCTATACCAGGCAAGCTCCTGGACCAGGCAAGCTCCTGGACAAGGCAAGCTCCTTGAACAGACAAGCTCGTGGACCAGGCACGCTCCTGGACCAGGCAAGCTTCTAGACCAGGCAAGCTCTTGGACTAGGCAAGCTCCTAAACCACGCAAGCTCTTGGACCAGGCAAGCTTATGGAACAAGCAAGCTCCTGGACCAAGCACACTCCTGGACCAGGCACGCTCCTAGACAAGGCAAGCTCCTGGACCAGGCAAGCTCATGAACAAGGCAAGCTCCTGAAACAGGCAAGCTCCTGGACCAAGCACGCTCCTGGACCAGGCAAGCTCCTAGACCGCGCAAGCTCTTGGACTGGGCACGCTCCTGAACCAGGCAAGCTCTTGGACCAGGCAAGCTAATGGACCAAGAAAGCTCCTGGACAAGGCAAGCTCCTGGACCAGGCACGCTCGTGGAACACGCAAGCTCCTGGACCAGGCAAGCTCCTGGACCAGGCAAGCTCTTGGACTAGGATAGCTCCTGGACCAGGCAAGCTCCTGGACAACACAAGCTCTGAGACCAGGCAAGCTCTTGGACCAGGCAAGCTCCTGGACCAGGCAAGCTCCTGGACCACGCAAGATCTTGGACCAGGCAAGCTCTTGGACGAGGCAAGCTTTTGGACCAGGCAAGCTCCTGGATTACCCAAGCTCTTGGACCAGGCAAGCTCCTAGACCAAGCAAGCTCCTGGACCAGGCAAGCTCTTGGACCAAGAAAGCTCCTGGACCAGGCAAGCTCCCGGACGAGGCAAGCTAACAAACCAAGAAAGCTCCTGGACAAGGCAAGCTCCTGGACCAGGCACGCTCCTGGAACAGGCAAGCTCCTGGACCAGGCAAGCTCCTGGACCAGGATAGCTCCTGGACCAGGCAAGCTCCTGGACCAGGCACAATCCTGGACCATGCAAGCTCCTAGACCAGGCAAGCTCCTGGACCAGGCAAGCTCCTAGACCAGGCAAGCTCCTGGACCAGGCAAGCTCCTAGACCAGGCATGCTCCTGGACCACGCAAGCTCTTGGACTAGGCAATCTCTTGACCAGGCAAGCTCTTGGACCAGGCAAGCTCATCGACCAGGCACGCTCCTGGACCACGCAAGCTCCTAGACCAGGCATGCTCGTGGACCACGCAAGCTCCTGGACCAGGCACGCTCCTAGACCAGGCAAGCTCCTGGACCAGGCAAGCTCTTGGACCAGGCAAGCTCCTGGATCAAGCACACTCGTGGACCAGGCACGCTCCTGGACCAGGCCAGCTCCTGAACCAGGCAAGCTCCTGGACCAGGCAAGCTCCTGGACCAGGCAAGCTCGTGGACCATGCAAGCTGTTGGACCAAGCAAGCTCTTGGACCATGCAAGCTGTAGGACCAAGCAAGCTCCTATACCAGGCAAGCTCCAGGACCAGGCAAGCTCCTGGACAAGGCAAGCTCCTTGAACAGGCAAGCTCGTGGACCAGGCACGCTCCTGGACCAGGCAAGCTCCTAGACCAGGCAAGCTCTTGGACTAGGCAAGCTCCTAAACCACGCAAGCTCTTGGACCAGGCAAGCTTATGGAACAAGCAAGCTCCTCGACCAGGCACACTCCTGGACCAGGCACGCTCCTAGACCAGGCAAGCTCCTGGACCAGGCAAGCTCACGAACAAGGCAAGCTCCTGAAACAGGCAAGCTCCTGGACCAAGCACGCTCCTGGACCAGGCAAGCTCCTAGACCGTGCAAGCTCTTGGACTGGGCACGCTCCTGAACCGGGCAAGCTCTTGGACCAGGCAAGCTAATGGACCAAGAAAGCTCTTGGACAAGGCAAGCTCCTGGACCAGGCACGCTCGTGGAACACGCAAGCTCCTGGACCAGGCAAGCTCCTGGACCAGGCAAGCTCCTGGACTAGGATAGCTCCTGGACCAGGCAAGCTCCTGGACCACACAAGCTCTGAGACCAGGCAAGCTCTTGGACCAGGCAAGCTCCTGGACCACGCAAGCTCCTGGACCACGCAAGATCTTGGACCAGGCAAGCTCTTGAACGAGGCAAGCTTTTGGACCAGGCAAGCTCCTGGATTACCCAAGCTCTTGGACCAGGCACGCTCCTGGACCAGGCAAGCTCTTGGACCAGGCAGGCTTCTGGACCAAGCTCTTGGACCAGGCAAGCTCATGGTCCAGGCAAGCTCCTGGACCAGGCAAGCTCCTGGACCAGGAACGCTCGTGGACCATGCACGCTCCTGGATCAAGCAAGCTCTTGGACCAGGCAGGCTCGTGGACCAAGCAAGCTCCTGGACCAGGCAAGCTCTCGGACCAGGCAAGCTCCTGGACCAGGCAAGCTCTTAGACCAGGCAGGCTCGTGGACCAAGCAAGCTCCTGGACCAGGCAAGCTCCCGGACCAGGCAAGCTCCAGGACCATGCAAGCTCCTAGACGAGGCACGCTCGGGGACCATGTACGCTCCTCAAGCACGCAAGCTCTTGGACCAAGCAGGTTCGTGGACCAGGCAAGCTCCTGGACCACGCAAGCTCCTTGACCAGGCAAGCTCCTTGACCAGGCTCGCTCGTGGACTAGGCACACTCCTGGACCAGGCACACTCTTAGACCAGGCAAGCTCGTGGATCAGGCATGCTCCTGGACCAGGCAAGCTCCTAGACAAAGCAAGCTCCTGGACCAGGCAAGCTCTTGGACCAGGAAAGCTCCTAGACCAGGCAAGCTCCCGGACGAGGCAAGCTAACAAACCAAGAAAGCTCCTGGACAAGGCAAGCTCCTAGACCAGGCACGCTCCTGGAACAGGCAAGCTCCTGGACCAGGCAAGCTCCTGGACCCGGATAGCTCCTGGACCAGGAGAGCTCCTGGACCAGGCACAATCCTGGACCATGCAAGCTCCTAGACCAGGCAAGCTCCTGGACCACGCAAGCTTCTGGTCTAAGCAAACTTGTGGACCAGGCATGCTCCTGGACCAGGCAAGCTCCTGGACCAGGCAAGCTCTTAGACCAGGCAAGCTCTTGGACCAGGCAAGCTCCTAGACCAGGCATGCTCCTGGAACACGCAAGCTCTTGGACTAGGCAATCTCTTGACCAGGCAAGCTCTTGGACCAGGCAAGCTCCAGGACCAGGCACGCTCCTGGACCAGGCAAGCTCCTAGACCAGGCAATCTCTTGGACTAGGCACGCTCCTAGACCAGGCAAGCTCTTGGACTAGGCAGCTGGACCAAGCAAGCTCCTGGACCAGGCACACTTCTAGACTAGGCACGCTCCTGGATAAGGCAAGCTCGTGGACCAGGCAAGCTCCTGGACCACACAAGCTCCGGAACCTGGCAAGCTCCTAGACCAGGCAAGCTCTTGGACTAGGCACGCTCCTGGACCAGGCAAGCTCTTGGACCAGGCAGGCTTTTGGACCAAGCAAGCTTTTGGACCAAACAAGCTCCTGGACCAGGCAAGCTCCTGGACCAAGCTCGCTCCTGGAACAGGTACGCTCCAGGACCAGGCAAGCTCCTGGACCAAGCACGCTCCTGGACCAGGCAAGCTCCTAGACCAGGCAAGCTCCTGGACCAGGCAAGCTCGTGGACCAGGCACGCTCCTAGACCAGGCAAGCTCCTAGACCAGGCAAGCTCGTGGACCACGCAAGCTCTTGGACCAGGCACGCTATTGGACCAGGCAAGCTCTTGGACCACGCAGGCTTCAGGACCAAGCTAGCTCCTGGACCAGGCAAGCTCGTGGACCAGGCAAGCTCCTGGACCAGGCAAGCTCTTGGACCAAGCACGCTCGTGGACCAGGCAAGCTCTTGGACCTGGCAAGCTCCTGGACCACTCAAGCTCTTGGAACATGCAAGCTCCTGAACCAGGAAAGCTCCTGGACCAGGCAAGCTCTTGGACCAGGAAAGCTCCTGGACCAGGAGAGCTCCTGGACCAGGCAAGCTCCTGGACCAGGCAAGCTAATGGACCAAGAAAGCTCCTGGACCAAACACGCTCTTGGAACACGCAAGCTCCTGGACCAGGCACGCTCCTGGACCAGGCAAGCTCCTGGACCAGGCAAGCTCCTGGACCAGGTAAGCTCCTGGACCAGGCAAGCTCTTGGACCACGCAAGCTCTTGGACCAGGCAAACTCTTGGACCAGGCAAGCTCTTGGACAAGGAAAGATCCTGGACCAGGCAAACTCCTGGACGAGGCAAGGTAACGGACCAAGAAAGCTCCTGGACAAGGCAAGCTCCTGGACCAGACAAGCTCCTGGACCAGGATAGCTCATGGAACAGGCAAGCTCCTGGACCAGGCACGATCCTGGACCATGCAAGCTCCTAGACCAGGCAAGCTCCTGGACCAGGCAAGCTTCTGGACTAGGCAAACTTGTGGACCAGGCACGCTCCTGGACCAGGCAAGCTCCTGGACCAGGCAAGTTCCTAGACCAGGCAAGCTCTTGGACCAGGCAAGCTCCTAGACCAGGCATGCTCCTAGACCACGCAAGCTCTTCGACCAGGCAAGCTCTTGACCAGGCAAGCTCTTCGACCAGGCACGCTCTTGGACCAGGCACGCTCGTGGACCAGGCAAGCTCTTGGTCCAGGCAAGCTCCTGGATCAGTCAAGCTCTTGGAACATGCAAGCTCCTGAACCAGGCAAGCTCCTAGACCAGGCAAGCTCTTAGACCAGGAAAGCTCCTGGACAAGGAAAGCTCCTTGACAAGGCAAGCTCCTGGACCAGGCAAGCTAATGGACCAAGAAAGCTCCTGGACAAGGCAAGCTCCTGGACCAAACACGCTCTTGGAACACGCAAGCTCCTGGACCAGGCACGCTCCTAGACCAGGCAAGCTCCTGGACCAGGCAAGCTGCTGGACCAGGTAAGCTCCTGGATCAAGCAAACTCGTGGACCAGGCACGCTCCTGGACCAGGCAAGCTCCTGGACCAGGCAAGCTCCTAGACCAGGCAAGCTCCTGGAGCAGGCAAGCTCCTGGACCACGCAAGCTCTTGGACCAGGCAAACTCTTGGACCAGGCAAGCTCTTGGACCAGGCAAGCTCCTGGACCAGGCAAGCTCCTTGACCAGGCAAGCTCCTGGACAAGGCAAGCTCCTTGAAGAGGCAAGCTCGTGGACTAGGCACGCTCCTGGACCAGGCAAGCTCTTGGACTAGGCACGCTCCTGAACCAGGCAAGCTCTTGGACCAGGCAAGCTTCTGGAACAAGCAAGCTCCTGGACCAGGCACACTCCTGGACCAGGCACGCTCCTAGACCAGGCAAGCTCCTGGACCAGGCAAGCTCTTGGACAAGGGAAGCTCCTAGACCAAGCACGCTCCTGGACGAGGCAAGCTCCTAGACCAGGCAAGCTCTTGGACTGGGCACGCTCTTGAACCAGGCAAGCTCTTGGACTGGGCAAGCGTCTGGACCAAGAAAGCTCCTGGACCAGGCGCAAACATGGACGAGGCACGCTTCTGGACAAGGCAAGCTCCTGGACCAGGCAAGCTCTTGGACCAGGCAAGCTCCTGGACCAGGCACGCTCCTGGACCAGGCATGCTCTTGGACCAAGCAAGCTCTTGGACCAGGCAAGCTCCTAGGCCAGGCAAGCTCCTGGACCAGGCAAGCTCATGGACCAGGCAAGCTCCTGAACCAGGCACGCTCCTGTACCAGGCACGCTCCTGGACCAGGCAAGCTCCTGGACTAGGCATGCTCTTGGACAAGGCAATCTCCTGGAACAAGCATGCTCCTGGACCAGGCACGCTCCTGGACCAGGCAAGCTCCTAGACCAGGCACGCTCTTGGACTAGGCATGCTCCTGAACTAGGCAAGCTCTTGGACCAAGCAAGCTTTTGGACCAAGCAAGCTCCTGGACCTGGCACAAACCTGGACCAGGCATGCTCCTGGACAAGGCAAGCTCGTGGACCGGGCAAGCTCCTAGACCAAGCAAGCTCCAGGACTAGGGACGCTCGTGGACCAAGCACGCTCCTGGACCATGCAAGCTCTTGGACCAGGCAGGCTTGTGGACTTGGTAAGCTCCTGGACCAGGCAAGCTCCTTGACCAGGCAAGCTTCTGGACCAAGCAAGCTCCTGAACCAGGCACGCTCCTGGACCAGGCAAGCTCCTAGACAAGGCAAGCTCCTAAACCAGGCAAGCTCCTGGACCAGGCAAACTCGTGGACCAGGCACGCTCCTAGACCAGGCAAGCTCTTGGACCACGCGAGCTCCTGGACCAGGCACGCTCCAGGACCAAGCAAGCTCCTAGACCACGCAAGCTCTTGGACCAAGCAAGCTCGTGGACCAGGCACGCTCGTGGATAAGGCACGCTCCTGGACGAGGCAAGCTCTTGGACCAGGCAGGCTCCTGGACCAGGCACGCTCCAGGACCAGGCAAGCTCCTGGACCATGCAAGCTCTTGGACCAGGCAAGCTCTTGGACCAGGCAAGCTCCTGGACCTGGCAAGCTCCTAGACCAGGCAAGCTCTTGGACTAGGCAAGCTCTTGGACAAGGCAAGCTCTTGGAACAGGCAAGCTCCTGGACCAGGCACGCTCCTGGACCAGGCAAGCTCCTAGACCACGCAAGCTCATGGACTAGGCACGCTCCTGAACCACGCAAGCTCTTGGACCGGGGAAGCTTCTGGACCAGGCAAGCTCCTGGACCAAGCACGCTCCTGGACCAGGCACGCTCCTGGACCAGGCAAGCTCCTGGACCAGGCAAGCTCCTGGACAACGCAAGCTCGTGAACCAGGCACGCTCCTGGACCAGGCACGCTCCTGGACCAGGCAAGCTCTTGGACCAGGCAAGCTCCTGGACCAAGCAAGCTCCTGGACTAGGCAAGCTCCTGAACCACGCACGCTCCTGGACCAGGCAAGCTCCTAGACAAGGCAAGCTCCTGGACAAGGCAAACTCGTGGACTAGGCATGCTCGTGGACCAGGCAAGCTCTTGGACCAGGCAAGCTCCTTGACCAGGCCTGCTCCAGGACCAAGCAAGCTCCTGGACCACGCAAGCTCTTGGACCAGGCAAGCTCTTGGACCAGGCAAGCTCCTGGACCAGGCAAGCTCCTGGACCAGGCAAGCTCCTGGACTAGGCATGCTCTTGGATAAGGCAAACTCCTGGAACAGGCAAGCTCCTGGACCAGGCACGCTCCTGGACCAGGCAAGCTCCTAGACCACGCAAGCTCTTGGACTAGGCACGCTCCTGAACTAGGCAAGCTCTTGGACCAGGCAAGCTCCTGGACCAAGCAAGCTCCTGGTCCAGGAGCTTGCCTGGTCTAGGAGCTTGCCTGGTCCAGGAGCTTGCCTGGTCCAGGAGCTTGCCTGGTCCTGGAGCGTTCCTGGTCCACGAGTTTGCCTGGTCTAGAAGCTTGCCTGGTCTAGGAGCTTGCATGGTCCAGGAACGTGCTTGGTCCAGGAGCTTGCCTCGTCCAGGAGCTATCCTTATCAAGGAGCTTGCCTTTTCCAGGAGCTTGCCTGTTCGAGGAGCGTGCCTGGTCCAAGAGCTTTCCTGGTCCAAGAGCGTGCATGGTCCACGAGCGTGCCTGGTCCACGAACTTGCGTGGTCCAGGAGCTTGCCTGGTCCAGGAGCTTGCCTGATTCAGGAGCTTGCCTGGCCTAGGAGCTTTCCTGGTCCAGGAGCTTGCCTGGTCCAGGTTCGTGCCTGGTCCACAAGCTTGCTTGGTCCAGAAGCTTGCCTGGTCCAGGAGCTTGCCTGGTCTAAGAGCTTGCATGGTCCAGGAGCGTGCCTAGTCCAAGAGCTTGCCTGGTCCAGGAGCTTTCCTGGTCCAGGAGCTTGCCTGGTCCAGGAGCTTGCCTGGGCTACGAGCTTGCCTGGTCCAGGAGCTTGTGTGGTCCAGGAGCTTGCCTGGTTCACGAGCCTGCCTGGTCCAAGAGCTTGCCTGGTCCAGGACCGTGCATGGTCCACGAGCGTGCCTGGTCCAGGAGCTTGCCTGGTCCAGGAGCTTGCCTGGTCAAGGAGCTTGCCTAGTCTAGGAGGTTGCCAGGTCCAGGAGCTTGCTTGGTCCACGAGCCTGCCTGGTCCAAGAGCTTGCCTGGTTCAAGAGCGTGCATGGTCCACGAGCGTGCCTAGTCTTGGAGCTTGCCCGGTCCAGGAGCTTGCCTGGTCTACGACCTTGCCTGGTCCAAGAGCTTGCTTGGTCCATAAGCCTCCCTGGTCCAAGAGCTTGCCTGGTCCAGGAGCTTGCCTCGTCCAAGAGCTTGCCTGGTCCAAGAGCTTGCGTGGTCCAAGAGCTTGCCTGGTCTAGGAGCTTGCGTGGTCTAGGAGCTTCCTTGGTCCAAGAGTGTGCCTGTCCACGAGTTTGCCTGGTCCAGAAACTTGCCTGGCCTAGGAGCTTGCCTGGTTTAGGAGCTTGCATGGTCCAGGAGCGTGCCTGGTCCAGGAGCTTGCCTGGTCCAGGAGCTATCCTAGTCCAGGAGCTTGCCTTGTCCAGGAGCTTTCTTGGTCCGTGAGCTTGCCTGGTCCAGGAGCTTGCCTGGTGCAGGAGCTTGCCTGGTCCAAGAGCTTGCCTGGTCCAAGAGGCTTGCCTGGTCCAAGAGCTTGCCTAGTCTAGGAGCTTGCCTGGTCTAGGAGCTTGCCTGGTCCAGGAGCTTGCCTGGTCCTAGGACGTGTCTGGTCCACGAGTTTGCCTGGTCCAAAAGCTTGCCTGGTTTAGGAGCTTGCATGGTCCACGAGCGTGCCTGGTCCAGTAGCTTGCCTGCTCCTGGAGCTATCCTGGTCTAGGAGCTTGCCAGGTCCAGGAGCTTGCCTGTTCGAGGAGCGTGCCTGGTCGAAGAGCTTGCCTGGTCCAAGAGCGTGCATGGTCCACGAGTGTGCCTGGTCCATGAACTTGCCTGGTCCAGGAGCTTGCCTAGTCAAGGAGCTTGCCTGGTCCATGAGCTTGCGTGGTCCAGGAGCTTGCCTGGTTCAGGGCTTGCCTGGTCTAGGAGCTTGGCTGGTACAGGAGCTTGCCTGGTCCAGGTTCGTACCTGGTCCACGAGCTTGCCTCGTCCAGAAGCTTGCCTGATCCAGGAGCTTGCCTGGTCTAAGAGCTTGCATGGTCCAGGAGCGTGCCTACTCCAAGAGCTTGCCTGGTCCAAGAGCTTTCCTGGTCCAGGAGCTTGCCTGGTCCAGGAGCTTGCCTGGTCCAAGAGCTTGCCTAGTCCAGGAGCTTGCCTCTTCCACGAGCGTGCCTGGTCCAGGAGCTTGCCTTGTCCAGGAGCTTTCTTGGTCCGTGAGCTTGCCTGGTCTAGGAGCTTGCCTGGTCCAGGAGCTTGCCTGGTCCAAGAGCTTGCCTGGTCCAAGAGCTTGCGTGGTCCACAAGCTTGCCTGGTCCAGGAGCTTGCCTGGTCTAGGAGCTTTCGTGGTCCAGGAGCTTGACTGGTCTAGGAGCTTGCCTGGTCCACAAGCCTGCCTGGTCCAAGAGCTTGCCTGGTTCAAGAGGGTGCATGGTCCACGAGCGTGCCTGGTCTTGGAGCTTGCCTGGTCCAGGAGCTTGCCTGGTCTAGGACCTTGCCTGGTCCAAGAGCTTGCTTGGTCCAGAAGCCTCCCTGGTCCAAGAGCTTGCCTGGTCTAGGAGCGTGCCCGGTCCAAGAGCTTGCGTAGTCCAAGAGCTTGCATGGTCCAGGAGCTTGCCTGGTCCAGGAGCTTGCCTCGTCCAAGAGCTTGCATGGTCCAAGAGCTTGCGTGGTCCAAGAGCTTGCCTAGTCTTAGAGCTTGCTTGGTCCAGGAGCTTCCTTGGTCCAGGAGCGTGCATGGTCCATGAGTTTGCCTGGTCCAGAAACTTGCTTGGTCCAGGTGCTTGCCTGGTCTAGGAGCTTGCATGGTCCAGGAGCGTGCGTGGTCCAGAAGCTTGCCTGGTCCAGGAGCTTGCCTGGTCCAAGAGCTTGCCAGGTCCAGGAGCTTGCCTGTTCCACGAGCGTGCCTGGTCCAGGAGCTTGCCTTGTCCAGGAGCTTTCTTGGTCCGTGAGCTTGCCTGGTTCAAGAGCGTGCCTGGTCCATGAACTTGCCTGGTCCCGGAGCTTGCCTAGTCAAGGAGCTTGCATGGTCCAGGAGCGTGCCTGGTCCAGGAGCTTGCCTGGTCCAAGAGCTTGCCTGTTCGAGGAGCGTGCCTGGTCCAAGAGCTTGCCTGGTCCAAGAGCGTGCATGGTCCACGAGCGTGCCTGGTCCATGAACTTGCCTGGTCCAGGAGCTTGCCTAGTCAAGGAGCTTGCCTGGTCCAGGAGCTTGCCTGGTTCAGGAGCTTCTGTCGTCCAGGAGCTTGCCTGGTCTAGAAGCTTGCCTTGTCTAGGAGCTTGCCTTGTCCACGAGCCTGCCTGGTCCAAGAGCTTGCCAGGTCCAAGAGCGTGCATGGTCCACAAGCGTGCCTGGTCCAGGAGCTTGCGCAGTCCAGGAGGTTGCCTGGTCCAGGAGCTTGCCTGGTCCAAGATCTTGCCTGGTCCATGAGCGTGCCTGGTCCACAAGTTTGCCTGGTCCAGTAGCTTGCCTGGTCCAGGAGCTTGCCTGGTCTAGGAGCTTGCCTGGTCCAAGAGCGTGCCTGGTCCAAGAGCTTGCCTGGTCCAGGAGCTTGCCTGGTCCAAGATCTTGCCTGGTCCAGGAATGTGCCTGGTGCACGAGTTTGCCTAGTCCTGGAGCTTGCCTGGTTCAGGAGCTTCTGTCGTCCAGGAGCTTGCCTGGTCTAGAAGCTTGCCTTGTCCAGGAGCTTGCCTGGTCCACGAGCCTACCTGGTCCAAGAGCTTGCCAGGTCCAAGATCGTGCATGGTCCACAAGCGTGCCTGGTCCAGGAGCTTGCGCAGTCCAGGAGGTTGCCTGGTCCAGGAGCTTGCCTGGTCCAAGATCTTGCCTGGTCCATGAGCGTGCCTGGTCCAAGAGCGTGCTTGGTCCAAGAGCTTGCCTGGTCCTGGAGCTTGCCTGGTCCAGGAGCTTGCCTGGTCCAAGATCTTGCCTGGTCCAGGAATGTGCCTGGTCCACGAGTTTGCTTGGTCCAGTAGCTTGCCTGGTCCACGAGCCTGCCTGGTCCAACAGCTTGCCTGGTCCAAGAGCGTGCCTAGTCCACGAGCGTGCCTGGTCCAAGAGCTTGCCTGGTCCAGGAGCTTGCTTGGTCTAGGAGCTTGCCTGGTCCAGGAGCTTGCGTGGTCCAGGAGCTTGCCTTGTCAAAGAGCTTGCGTGGTCCAGGAGCTTGCCTGGTCCAAGAGCTTGCCTGGTCCAGAAGCTTGCGTGGTCCAGGAGCTTGCCTAGTCCAGGAGCTTGCCTCGTCTAAGAGCTTGCATGTTCTAGGAGCTTGCCTAGTCCAGGAGCTTGCCTCGTCTAAGAGCTTGCATGTTCTAGGAGCTTGCCTGGTCCAGAAGCTTGCCTGGTCCAGGAGCTTGCCTGTTTCACAAGCGTGCCTGGTCCAACAGCTTGCCTTGTCCAGGAGCTTTCTTGGTCCGTTAGCTTGCCTGGTCCAGGAGCTTGCCTGGTCCAGGAGCATTCCTGGTCCAAGAGCTTGCCTAGTCCAGGAGCTTGCCTGGTCGAGGAGCTTGCCTGGTCCAGGAGCTTGCCTGGTCCACGATCCTGCTTGGTCCAAAAGCTTGCCTGGTCAAGGAGCGTGCATGGTCCACGAGCGTGCCTGGTCCAGGAGCTTGCCTGGTCCAAGACCTTGCTTGGTCCAGAAGCTTGCCTGGTCAAGGAGCGTGCATGGTCCACGAGCTTGCCTGGTCCAGGAGCGTGCCTGGTCCAAGAGCTTCCCTGGTCCAAGAGCTTGCGTGGTCAAGGAGCTTGCCTAGTCCAGGAGCTTGCCTGGTCCAGGAGCTTGCCTGGTCCAAGAGCTTGTCTGGTCTATGAGCTTGCCTGGTCCAGGAGCTTGCCTGGTCTTGGAGCTTGCCTGATCCAGGAGCTTGCCTGGTCCAAGTGTGTGCCTGGTCCACGAGTTTGCCTGGTCCAGAAGCTTGCCTGGTCGAGAAGCTTGCCTGGTCTCCTTGACTAGGCAAGCTCCTTGACTAGGCAAGCTCCTAGACCAGGCAAGTTCATGGACCAGGCACGCTCGTGGACCATGCACGCTCTTGGACCAGGCAAGCTCTTGGACCAAGCACGCTCCTCGAACAGGCAAGCTCCTGGACCACGCAAGCTCCTGGACCAGGATAGCTCCTGGACCAGGCAAGCTCTTGGACCAGGCAAGCTCCTGGACTAGGAAAGCTCCTGGACCAGTCAAGCTCTTGGAGTAGGCACGCTCCTGGACCATGCAAGCTCTTCGATCAGGCAAGCTTCTGGACTAGGCAAGCTCGTGGACCAGGTACGAACCTGGACCAGGCAAGCTCCTGTACCAGCCAAGCTTCTAGACCAGGCAAGCCCTGAACCAGGCAAGCTCCTGGCCCAGGCAAGCTCCTGGACCAGGCAAGCTCCTTGACTAGGCAAGCTCCTGGACCAGGCAAGTTCATGGACCAGGCACGCTCGTGGACCATGCACGCTCTTGGACCAGGCAAGCTCTTCGACCAGGCACGCTCCTCGAACAGGCAAGCTCCTGGACCTGGCAAGCTCCTGGACCAGGATAGCTCTTGGACCAGGCAAGCTCCTGGACCAGATCCGCTCCTGGACCATGTAAGCTCCTAGACCAGGCAAGCTTTTGGACCAGGCACGCTTTAGGACCAGGCAAGCTCCTGGACCAGGCAAGCTCCTAGACCAGGCAAGCTCCTGGACTAGGCAAGCTCCTAGACCACGCAAGCCTCTTGGACCAGGAAAGCTCTTGGACCAGGCAAGCTCCTGGACCAGGCAAGCTCCTGGACCAGGCAAGCTCACGGACCAAGAAAGCTCCTGGACAAGGCAAGCTTCGGACTAGGATAGCTCCTGGAACAGGCAAGCTCCTGGACCAGGCACGCTCCTGGACCATGCAAGCTCCTAGACCAGGCAAGCTCCTAGACCAGGCAAGTTTCTAAACCAGGCAAACTCGTGGACAGGCACGCTCCTGGACCAAGGAAGCTCCTAGACCACGCAAGCTCCTAGACCAGGCAAGCTCTTGGACCACGCAAGCTCTTGGACCACGCAAGCTCTTGGACGAGGCAAGCTTTTGGACCAGGCAAGCTCTTCGACCACGCACGCTCGTGGACCATGCACGCTCTTGAACCACGCAAGCTCTTGGACCAGGCAGGCTCGAGAACCAAGCAAGCTCCTGGACCAGGCAAGCTCCTGGACTAGGCAAGCTCCTTGACCAGGCAAGCTTATGGACCAGGCAAGCTCCTGGACCAGGCACGCTCGTGAACCATGCACGCTCCTGGACCAGGCAAGCTCGTGCACCAGGCAAGCTCCTGGACCACACAGCTCCTGGACCAGGCAAGCTCCTAGACCAGGCAAGCTCCTGGACCAGGCAAGCTCCTGGACCAGGAAAGCTCCTGGACCAGGCAAGCTCTTGGACTAGGCACGCTCCTGGACCATGCAAGCTCTTAGACCAGGCAAGCTCCTGGACCAGGCAAGCTTCTGTACCAAGCAAGCTCATGGACCAGGCACGAACCTGGACCAGGCAAGCTCCTGGACCAGGCAAGCTCCTAGGCCAGGCAAGCTCCTGAATCAGGCAAGCTCCTGGACCAGGCAAGCTCCTGGACCAGGCAAGTTCATGGACCAGGCACGCTCGTGGACCATGCACGCTCTTGGACCAGGAAAGCTCTTGGACCAGGCATGCTCCTCGAACAGGCAAGCTCCTGGACCAGGCAAGCTCCTGGACCAAGTTAGCTCCTGGACCAGGCAAGCACCTGGACCAGGCACGCTCCTGGACCATGCAAGCTCCTAGACCAGGCAAACTTCTGGACCAGGCAAACTCGTGGACCAGGCACGCTCCAGGACCAGGCAAGCTTTTGGACCAGGCAAGCTCCTAGACCAGGCAAGCTCCTGGACCAGGCACGCTCCTAGACCAGGAGCTTGCTTGGTCCAAAAGCTTGCCTGGTCCAAGAGCTTGCCTGGTCCAGGAGCGTGCATGGTCCACGAGCGTGCCTGGTCTAGGAGCTTGCCTGGTCCAGGAGCTTGCCTGCTCAAGGAGCTTGCCTAGTCCAGGAGCTTGCCTGGTCCAGGAGCTTGCCTGGTCCTCGAGCCTGCCTGGTCCAAGAGCTTGCCTGGTTCAAGAGCGTCCATGGTCCACGAGCGTGCCTGGTCTTGGAGCTTGCCCGGACCAAGAGCTTGCCTGGTCTAGGACCTTGCCTGGTCCAAGAGCTTGCTTGGTCCAGAAGCCTCCCTGGTCCAAGAGCTTGCTTGGTCCAGGAGCTTGCCTCGTCCAAGAGCTTGCCTGGTCCAAGAGCTTGCGTGGTCCAACAGCTTGCCTGGTCTAGGAGCTTGCCTGGTCTAGGAGCGTGCCTGGTCCACGAGTTTGCTGGTCCAGAAACTTGCCTGGTCCAGGAGCGTGCCTGGTCAAGGAGCTTGCCTGGTCTAGGAGCTTGCCTGGTCCAAGAGCTTGCCTGGTCCAAGAGCTTGCGTGGTCTAGGAGCTTGCCTGGTCCAAGAGCTTGCCTGGTCTAGGAGCTTGCCTGGTCTAGGAGCTTGCCTGGTCCTGGAGCGTGCCTGGTCCACGAGTTTGCCTGGTCCAGAAGCTTGCCTGGTCTAGGAGCTTGCATGGTCCAGGAGCGTGCCTGGTCCAGGAGCTTGCCTGGTCCAGGAGCTATTCTGGTCAAGGAGCTTGCCTGGTCCAGGAGCTTGTCTGTTCGAGGAGCGTGCCTGGTCCAAGAGCTTGCCTGGTCCAAGAGCGTGCATGGTCCACGAGCGTGCCTAGTCCATGAGCTTGCCTTGTCCAAGAGCTTGCCTAGTCAAGGAGCTTGCCTGGTCTAGGAGCTTGCCTAGTCCAGGAGCTTGCCTGGTTCAGGAGCTTGCCTGGTCTAGGAGCTTGCCTGGTACAGGAGCTTGCCTGGTCCAAGTTCGTACCTGGTCCACGAGCTTGCCTGGTCCAGAAGCTTGTTTGGTCGAGGAGCTTGCCTGGTCTAAGAGCTTGCATGGTCCTGGAGCGTGCCTAGTCCAAGAGCTTGCCTGGTCCAGGTGCTTCCCTGGTCCAGGAACTTGCCTGGTCCAGGAGCTTGCCTGGTCCAGGAGCTTGCCTAGTCCAGGAGCTTGCCTGTTCCAAGAGCGTGCCTGGTCCTGGAGCTTGCCTTGTCCAGGAGCTTTCTTGGTCCGTGAGCTTGCCTAGTCCAGGAGCTTGCCTGGTCCAGGAGCTTGCCTGGTCCAAGAGCTTGCCTGGTCCAAGAGCTTGCGTGGTCTAGGAGCTTGCCTGGTCTAGGAGCTTGCCTGGTCTAGGAGCTTGCCTAGTCCAAGAGCTTGCGTGGTCCACAAGCTTGCTTGGTCCAGGAGCTTGCCTGGTCTAGGAGCTTGCCTGGTCCAGGAGCTTGCCTGGTCTAGGAGCTTGCCTAGTCCAAGAGGTTGCGTGGTCCACAAGCTTGCCTGGTCCAGGAGCTTGCCTGGTCTAGGAGCTTGCATGGTCCAGGAGCGTGCCTGGTCTAGGAGCTTGCCTGGTCCAGGAGCTATCCTGGTCCAGAAGCTTGAATGGTCCAGGAGCTTGCCTGTTCGAGGAGCGTGCCTGGTCCAAGAGCTTGCGTGGTCCAAGAGCGTGCATGGTCCACGAGCGTGCCTGGTCCATGAACTTGCCTGGTCTAGGAACTTGCCTGGTCTAGGAGCTGGCCTGGTTCAGGAGCTTGCCTGGTCTAGGAGCTTGCCTGGTCCAGGTTCGTGCCTGGTCCACGAACTTGCCTGGTCCAGGAGCTTGCCTGGTCCAAGAGCTTGCCTTGTCTAAGAGCTTGCATGGTCCAGGAGCGTGCCTAGTCCAAGAGCTTGCCTGGTCCAGGAGCTTTCCTGGTCCAGGAGCTTGCCTGGTCTAGGAGCTTGCGTGGTCCAGGAGCTTGCCTGTTCCAGGAGCATGCCTGGTCCAAGAGATTGCCTAATCCAAGAGCGTGCATGGTCCACGAGCGTGCCTGGTCCAGGAGCTTGCCTGGTCCAGGAGCTTGCCTGGTCAAGGAGCTTGCCTGGTCCAGGAGCTTGCCTGGTCCAGGAGCTTGCCTGGTCCACGAGCCTGCCTGGTCCAAGAGCTTGCCTCGTTCAGGAGCGTGCATGGTCCACGAGCTTGCCTGGTCCAGGAGTTTGCCTGGTCCAGGAGCTTGCGTGGTCTAATAGCTTGCTTGGTCCAGAAGCCTGCCTGGTCCAAGAGCTTGCCTGGTCCAGGAGCATGCCTGGTCCAAGGGCTTGCGTGATCCAGGAGCTTGCGTGGTTGAGGAGCTTGCCTGGTCCAGGAGCTTGCCTGGTCCAGGAGCTTGCCTGGTCCAAGAGCTTGCCTGGTGCAAGAGCTTGCGTGGTCCAGGATCTTGCCTGGTCCAGGAGCTTGCCTAGTCTAGGAGCTTGCCTCGTCCAGGAGCGTGCCTGGTCCACGAGTTTGCCTGGTCTAGAAGCTTGCCTCGTCCAAGAGCTTGCCTGGTCTAGGAGCTTGCATGGTCTAGGAGCGTGCCTGGTCCAGGAGCTTGCTTGGTCTTGGAGCTATCCTGGTCCAGGAGCATGCCTGGTCCAGGAGCTTGCTTGGTCCAAGAGCTTGCCTGTTCTACGAGCGTTCCTGGTTCAGGAAGTTGCTTTGTCTAGGAGCTTTCTTGGTCCATTAGCTTGCCTGATCTAGGAGCTTGCCTTGTCGAGGAGCTTTCCTGGTCCAAGAGCATGCCTGGTCCAGGAGCTTGCCTGGTCCAGGAGCTTGCGTGGTCCAATAGCTTGCTTGGTCCAGAAGCCTGTCTAGTCCAAGAGCTTGCCTGGTGCAGGAGCGTGCCTGGTCCAAGTGCTTGCGTGGTCCAGGAGCTTGCGTGGTCCAGGAGCTTGCCTGGTCCAGGAGCTTGCCTGGTCCAGGAGCTTGCCTGGTCCAAGAGCTTGCCTGGTCCAAGAGCTTGCGTGGACCAGGAGCTTCCCTGGTCCAGGAGCTTGCCTGGTCTAGGAGCTTGCCTGGTCCAGGAGCTTGCCTGGTCCAGGAGCGTGCATGGTCCACGAGTTTGCCTGGTCCAGAAGCTTGCCTGGTCCTGGAGCTTGCCTGGTCTAGGAGCTTGCCTGGTCCAAGAGCTTGCCTGGTCCAAGAGCTATCCTGGTCCAAGAGCTTGCGTGGTCAAGGAGCTTGCCTGTTCCACGAGCGTGCCTGGTCTAGGAGCTTGCCTTGTCCAGGAGCTTTCTTGGTCCGGTAGCTTGCCTCGTCCAGGAGCTTGCCTGGTCCAGGAGCTTTCCTGGTCCAAGAGCTTGCCTGGTCCAGGAGCTTGCTTGGTCTAGGAGCTTGCCTGGTCCAGGAGCTTGCCTGGTTCAAGAGCTTGCCTGGTCTAGGAGCTTGCCTGGTCCAGGAGCTTGCCTGGTCCAGGAGCTTGCCTGCTTCAGGAGCTTGCCTGGTCTAGGAGCTTGCCTCGTACAGGAGCTTGCCTGGTCCAGGTTCGTGCCTGGTCCACGAGCTTGCCTGGTCCAGAAGCTTGCCTGGTCCAGGAGCTTGCCTGGTCTAAGATCTTGCATGGTCCAAGAGCGTGCCTAGTCCAAGAACTTGCCTGGTCCAGGAGCTTTCCTGGTCCAGGAGCTTGCCTGGTCCAGGAGCTTGCTTGGTCCAGGAGCTTGCCTGGTCCAGGAGCTTGTGTGGTCCAGGAGCTTGCCTGGTCCACGAGCCTGCCTGGTCCAAGAGCTTGCGTGGTCCAGGAGCGTGCATGGTCCACGAGTGTGCCTGGTCTAGGAGCTTGCCTGGTCCAGGAGCTTGCCTGCTCAAGGAGCTTGCCTAGTCCAGGAGCTTGCCTGGTCCAGGAGCTTGCCTGGTCCTTGAGCCTGCCTGGTCCAAGAGCTTGCTTGGTTCAAGAGCGTGCATGGTCCACGAGCGTGCCTGGTCTTGGAGCTTGCCCGGACCAAGAGCTTGCCTGGTCTAGGACCTTGTCTGGTCCAAGAGCTTGCTTGGTCCAGAAGCCTCCCTGGTCCAAGAGCTTGCTTGGTCCAGGAGCTTGCCTCGTCCAAGAGCTTGCCTGGTCCAAGAGCTTGCGTGGTCTAAGAGCTTGCCTGGTCTAGGAGCTTGCCTCGTCCAGGAGCTTCCTTGGTCCACGAGCGTGCCTGGTCCACGAGTTTGCCTGGTCCAGAAACTTGCCTGGTCCAGGAGCTTGCCTGGTCTAGGAGCTTGCATGGTCCAGGAGCGTGCCTGGTCCAGGAGCTTGCCTGGTCAAGGAGCTTTCCTGGTCCAGGTGCTTGCCTTGTCCAGGAGCTTGCTTGGTCGAGGAGCTTGCGTGGTCCAGGAGCTTGTGTGGTCCAGGAGCTTGCCTGGTCCACGAGCCTGCCTGGTCCAAGAGCTTGCCTGGTCCAGGAGCATGCATGGTCCACGAGCGTGCCTGGTCTAGGAGCTTGCCTGGTCCAGGAGCTTGCGTGGTCAAGGAGCTTGCCTAGTCCAGGAGCTTGCCTAGTCCAGGAGCTTGCCTGGTCCACGAGCCTGCCTGGTCCAAGAGCTTGCCTGGTTCAAGAGCGTGCATGGTCCACTAGCGTGCCTGGTCTTGGAGCTTGCCCGGTCCAAGAGCTTGCCTGGTCTAGGACCTTACCTGGTCCAAGAGCTTGCTTGGTCCAGAAGCCTCCCTGGTCCAAGAGCTTGCTTGGTCCAGGAGCTTGCCTCGTCCAAGAGCTTGCCTGGTCCAAGAGCTTGCGTGTTCCAAGAGCTTGCCTGGTCTAGGAGCTTGCCTGGTCCAGGAGCTTCCTTGGTCCATGAGCGTGCCTGGTCCACGAGTTTGCCTGGTCCTGAAACTTGCCTGGTCCAGGAGCTTGCCTGGTCTAGGAGCTTGCATGGTCCAGGAGCGTGCCTGGTCCAGGAGCTTGCCTGGTCCAGGAGCTTGCCTGGTCCAAGAGCTTGCCTGGTCCAAAAGCTTGCGTGGTCCAGGAGCTTGCCTGGTCCAGGAGCTTGCCTGGTCTAGGAGCTTGCCTGGTCCAGGAGCTTGCTTGGTCCTGGAGCATGCCTGGTCCACGAGTTTGCCTGGTCCAGGTGCTTGCCTGGTCTAGGAGCTTGCATGGTCCAGGAGCGTGCCTGGTCCAGGAGCTTGCCTGGTCCAGGAGCTTGCCTGGTCCGAGAGCTTGCCTGGTCCAGGAGCTTGCCTGTTCCACGAGCGTGCCTGGTCCAGGAGCTTGCCTTGTCCAGGAGCTTTCTTGGTCTGTGAGCTTGCCTGGTCCAGGAGCTTGCCTGGTCCAGGAGCTTGCTTGGTCCAAGAGCTTGCCTGGTCCAAGAGCTTGCGTGGTCCAGGATCTTGCCTGGTCCAATAGCTTGCCTGGTCTAGGAGCTTGGCTGGTCCAGGAGCTTGCCTGGTCTAGGAGCTTGCCTGGTCCAAGAGCTTGCGTTGTCCAGGAGCTTGCCTAGTTTAGGAGCTTGCTTGGTCTAGGAGCTTGCCTCGTCCAGGAGCTTGCCTGGGTCTGGAGCGTGCCCGGTCAAGGAGTTTGCCTGGTCCAGAAGCTTGCCTCGTCTAGGAGCTTGCATGGTCCAGGAGAGTGCCTGGTTAAGGAGATTGCCTGGTCAAGGAGCTTGCCTGGTCCAGGAGCTATCCTGGTCCAGGAGCTTGCCCGTTCGAGGAGCGTGCCTGGTCCAAGAGCTTGCCTGGTCCAAGAGCGTGCCTGGTCCATAAACTTGCCTCGTCCAGGAGCTTGCCTAGTCAAGGAGCTTGCCTGGTCCAGGAGCTTGCCTGGTCCAGGAGCTTGCCTGGTTCAGGAGTTTGCCTGGTCTAGGAGCTTGCCTGGTCCAGGAGCTTGCCAGGTCCAGGCTCGTGCCTGGTCCACGAGCTTGCCTGGTCCAGAAGCTTGCCTGGTCCAGGAGCTTGCATGGTCTAAGAGCTTGCATGGTCTAGGAGCGTGCCTAGTCCAAGAGCTTGCCTGGTCCAGGAGCTTTCCTGGTCCAGGAGCTTGCCTGGTCCAGGAGCTTGCCTGGTCCAGGAGCTTGCTTGGTCCAGGAGCTTGCCTGTTCCACGAGCGTGCCTCGTCCAAGAGCTTGCCTTGTCCTGGAGCTTTCTTGGTCCGTGAGCTTCCCTGGTCCAGGAGCTTGCCTGGTCAAAGAGCTTGCCTAGTCCAAGAGCTTGCGTGGTCCAGGAGCTTGCCTGGTCAAGGAGCTTGCATGGTCTAGGAGCTTGCCTGGTCCAGGAGATTGCCTGGTCTAGGAGCTTGCCTGGTCAAAGAGCTTGCGTGGTCCAGTAGCTTGCCTGGTCCTGGAGCTTGCCTGGTCTAGGAGCTTGCCTGGTCCAGGAGCTTGCCTGGTCCTGGAGCGTGCCTGGTCCACGAGTTTGCCTGGTCGAGAAGCTTGCCTGGTCTAGGAGCTTGCATGGTCCAGGGGCGTGCCTAGTCCAGGAGCTTGCCTCGTCCAAGAGCTTGCCTGGTCCAGGAGCTTGCCTGTTCGAGGAGCGTGCCTGGTCCAAGAGCTTGCCTGGTCCAAGAGCGTGCAAGGTCCACGAGCGTGCCCGGTCCATGAACTTGCCTGGTCCAGCAGCTTGCCTGGTCCAGGAGCTTGCCTGGTTCAGGAGCTTGCCTGGTCTAGGAGCTTGCCTGGTCAAGGAGCTTGCCTGGTCCAGGTTCGTGCCTGGTCCACGAGCTTGCCTGGTCCAGAAGCTTGCCTGGTCCAAGAGCTTGCCTGGTCTAAGATCTTGCATGGTCCAGGAGCGTGCCTAGTCCAAGAACTTGCCTGGTCCAGGAGCTTTCCTGGTCCAGGAGCTTGCCTGGTCCAGGAGCTTGCTTGGTCCAGGAGCTTGCCTGGTCCAGGAGCTTGTGTGGTCCAGGAGCTTGGCTGGTCCACGAGCCTGCCTGGTCCAAGAGCTTGCCTGGTCCAGGAGCGTGCATGGTCCACGAGCGTGCCTGGTCTAGGAGCTTGCCTGGTCCAGGAGCTTGCCTGCTCAAGGAGCTTGCCTAGTCCAGGAGCTTGCCTGGTCCAGGAGCTTGCCTGGTCCTCGAGCCTGCCTGGTCCAAGAGCTTGCCTGGTTCAAGAGCGTGCATGGTCCACGAGCGTGCCTGGTCTTGGAGCTTACCCGGACCAAGAGCTTGCCTGGTCTAGGACCTTGCTTGGTCCAAGAGCTTGCTTGGTCCAGAAGCCTCCCTGGTCCAAGAGCTTGCTTGGTCCAGGAGCTTGCCTCGTCCAAGAGCTTGCCTGGTCCAACAGCTTGCCTGGTCTAGGAGCTTGCCTGGTCTAGGAGCGTGCCTGGTCCACGAGTTTGCTGGTCCAGAAACTTGCCTGGTCCAGGAGCTTGCCTGGTCTAGGAGCTTGCATGGTCCAGGAGCGTGCCTGGTCAAGGAGCTTGCCTGGTCTAGGAGCTTGCCTGGTCCAAGAGCTTGCCTGGTCCAAGAGCTTGCGTGGTCTAGGAGCTTGCCTGGTCCAGGAGCTTGCCTGGTCTAGGAGCTTGCCTGGTCTAGGAGCTTGCCTGGTCCTGGAGCGTGCCTGGTCCACGAGTTTGCCTGGTCCAGAAGCTTGCCTGGTCTAGGAGCTTGCATGGTCCAGGAGCGTGCCTGGTCCAGGAGCGTGCCTGGTCCAGGAGCTTGCCTGGTCCAGGAGCTATTCTGGTCAAGGAGCTTGCCTGGTCCAGGAGCTTGCCTGTTCGAGGAGCGTGCCTAGTCCAAGAGCTTGCCTAGTCCAAGAGCGTGCATGGTCCACGAGCGTGCCTAGTCCATGAGCTTGCCTTGTCCAGGAGCTTGCCTAGTCAAGGAGCTTGCCTGGTCTAGGAGCTTGCCTAGTCCAGGAGCTTGCCTGGTTCAGGAGCTTGCCTGGTCTAGGAGCTTGCCTGGTACAGGAGCTTGCCTGGTCCAAGTTCGTACCTGGTCCACGAGCTTGCCTGGTCCAGAAGCTTGCCTGGTCGAGGAGCTTGCCTGGTCTAAGAGCTTGCATGGTCCAGGATCGTGCCTAGTCCAAGAGCTTGCCTGGTCCAGGTGCTTCCCTGGTCCAGGAGCTTGCCTGGTCCAGGAGCTTGCCTGGTCCAGGAGCTTGCCTAGTCCAGGAGCTTGCCTGTTCCAAGAACGTGCCTGGTCCTGGAGCTTGCCTTGTCCAGGAGCTTTCTTGGTCCGTGAGCTTGCCTAGTCCAGGAGCTTGCCTGGTCCAGGAGCTTGCCTGGTCTAAGAGCTTGACTGGTCCAAGAGCTTGCGTGGTCTAGGAGCTTGCCTGATCTAGGAGCTTGCCTGGTCTAGGAGCTTGCCTAGTCCAAGAGCTTGCGTGGTCCACAAGCTTGCTTGGTCCAGGAGCTTGCCTGGTTTAGGAGCTTGCCTGGTCCAGGAGCTTGCCTGGTCTAGGAGCTTGCCTAGTCCAAGAGGTTGCGTGGTCCTCAAGCTTGCCTGGTCCAGGAGCTTGCCTGGTCTAGGAGCTTGCCTGGTCCAAGAACTTGCCTGGTCCTGGAGCGTGCGTGGTCCACGAGTTTGCCTAGTCCAGAAGCTTGCCTGGTCTAGGAGCTTGCATGGTCCAGGAGCGTGCCTGGTCTAGGAGCTTGCCTGGTCCAGGAGCTATCCTGGTCCAGGAGCTTGAATGGTCCAGGAGCTTGCCTGTTCGAGGAGCGTGCCTGGTCCAAGAGCTTGCGTGGTCCAAGAGCGTGCATGGTCCACGAGCGTGCATGGTCCATGAACTTGCCTGGTCTAGGAACTTGCCTGGTCTAGGAGCTTGCCTGGTTCAAGAGCTTGCCTGGTCTAGGAGCTTGCCTGGTCCAGGTTCGTGCCTGGTCCACGAACTTGCCTGGTCCAGGAGCTTGCCTGGTCCAAGAGCTTTCCTTGTCTAAGAGCTTGCATGGTCCAGGTGCGTGCCTAGTCCAGGAGCTTGCCTGGTCTAGGAGCTTTCCTGGTCCAGGAGCTTGCCTGGTCCAGGAGCTTGCCTGGTCCAGGAGCATGCCTGGTCCAAGAGATTGCCTAATCAAAGAGCGTGCATGGTCCACGAGCGTGCCTGGTCCAGGAGCTTGCCTGGTCCAGGAGCTTGCCTGGTCCAGGAGCTTGCCTGGTCCAGGAGCTTGCCTGGTCCAGGAGCTTGCCTGGTCCACGAGCCTGCCTGGTCCAAGAGCTTGCCTTGTTCAGGAGCGTGCATGGTCCACGAGCTTGCCTGGTCCAGGAGTTTGCCTGGTCCAGGAGCTTGCGTGGTCTAATAGCTTGCTTGGTCCAGAAGCCTGCCTGGTCCAAGAGCTTGCCTGGTCCAGGAGCGTGCCTGGTCCAAGGGCTTGCGTGATCCAGGAGCTTGCGTGGTTGAGGAGCTTGCCTGGTCCAGGAGCTTGCCTGGTCCACGAGCTTGCCTGGTCCAAGAGCTTGCCTGGTGCAAGAGCTTGCGTGGTCCAGGATCTTGCCTGGTCCAGGAGCTTGCCTGGTCTAGGAGCTTGCCTAGTCTAGGAGCTTGCCTCGTCCAGGAGCGTGCCTGGTCCACGAGTTTGCCTGGTCTAGAAGCTTGCCTCGTCCAAGAGCTTGCCTGGTCTAGGAGCTTGCATGGTCTAGGAGCGTGCCTGGTCTAGGAGCTTGCTTGGTCTTGGAGCTATCCTGGTCCAGGAGCATGCCTGGTCCAAGAGCTTGCCTGTTCTACGAGCGTTCCTGGTTCAGGAAGTTGCTTTGTCTAGGAGCTTTCTTGGTCCGTTAGCTTGCATGATCTAGGAGCTTGCCTTGTCGAGGAGCTTTCCTGGTCCAAGAGCATGCCTGGTCCAGGAGCTTGCCTGGTCCAGGAGCTTGCGTGGTCCAATAGCTTGCTTGGTCCAGAAGCCTTTCTAGTCCAAGAGCTTGCCTGGTCCAGGAGCGTGCCTGGTCCAAGTGCTTGCGTGGTCCAGGAGCTTGCGTGGTCCAGGAGCTTGCCTGGTCCAGGAGCTTGCCTGGTCCAGGAGCTTGCCTGGTCCAAGAGCTTGCCTGGTCCAAGAGCTTGCGTGGACCAGGAGCTTCCCTGGTCCAGGAGCTTGCCTGGTCTAGGAGCTTGCCTGGTCCAGGAGCTTGCCTGGTCCAGGAGCGTGCATGGTCCACGAGTTTGCCTGGTCCAGAAGCTTGCCTGGTCCTGGAGCTTGCCTGGTCTAGGAGCTTGCCTGGTCCAAGAGCTTGCCTGGTCCAAGAGCTATCCTGGTCCAAGAGCTTGCGTGGTCCAGGAGCTTGCCTGTTCCACGAGCGTGCCTGGTCTAGGAGCTTGCCTTGTCCAGGAGCTTTCTTGGTCCGTTAGCTTGCCTTGTCCAGGAGCTTGCCTGGTCCAGGAGCTTTCCTGGTCCAAAAGCTTGCCTGGTCCAGGAGCTTGCTTGGTCTAGGAGCTTGCCTAGTCCAGGAGCTTGCCTGGTTCAGGAGCTTGCCTGGTCTAGGAGCTTGCCTGGTCCAGGAGCTTGCCTGGTCCAGGAGCTTGCCTGCTTCAGGAGCTTGCCTGGTCTAGGAGCTTGCCTGGTCCAGGAGCTTGCCTGGTCCAGGTTCGTGCCTGGTCCACGAGCTTGCCTGGTCCAGAAGCTTGCCTGGTCCAGGAGCTTGCCTGGTCTAAGATCTTGCATGGTCCAAGAGCGTGCCTAGTCCAAGAACTTGCCTGGTCCAGGAGCTTTCCTGGTCCAAGAGCTTGCCTGGTCCAGGAGCTTGTGTGGTCCAGGAGCTTGCCTGGTCCACGAGCCTGCCTGGTCCAAGAGCTTGCCTGGTCCAGGAGCGTGCATGGTCCATGAGCGTGCATGGTCTAGGAGCTTGCCTGGTCCAAGAGCTTGCCTGCTCAAGGAGTTTGCCTAGTCCAGGAGCTTGCCTGGTCCAGGAGCTTGCCTAGTCCTTGAGCCTGCCTGGTCCAAGAGCTTGCCTGGTTCAAGAGCGTGCATGGTCCACGAGCGTGCCTGGTCTTGGAGCTTGCCCGGACCAAGAGCTTGCCTGGTCTAGGACCTTGTCTGGTCCAAGAGCTTGCTTGGTCCAGAAGCCTCCCTGGTCCAAGAGCTTGCTTGGTCCAGGAGCTTGCCTCGTCCAAGAGCTTGCCTGGTCCAAGAGCTTGCGTAGTCCAAGAGCTTGCCTGGTCTAGGAGCTTGCCTGGTCCAGGAGCTTCCTTGGTCCACGAGCGTGCCTGGTCCACGAGTTTGTCTGGTCCAGAAACTTGCCTGGTCCAGGAGCTTGCCTGGTCTAGGAGCTTGCATGGTCCAGGAGCGTGCCTGGTCCAGGAGCTTGCCTGGTCCAGGAGCTTGCCTGGTCCAAGAGCTTGCCTGGTCCAAGAGCTTGCGTGGTCTAGGAGCTTGCCTGGTCCAGGAGCTTGCCTAGTCTAGGAGCTTGCCTGGTCTAGGAGCTTGCCTGGTCCTGGAGCGTGCCTGGTCCACGAGTTTGCCTGGTCGAGAAGCTTGCCTGGTCTAGGAGCTTGCATGGTCCAGGAGCGTGCCTGGTCCAGGAGCTTGCCTGGTCCAGGAGCTATTCTGGTCAAGGAGCTTGCCTGGTCCAGGAGCTTGCCTGTTCGAGGAAAGTGCCTGGTCCAAGAGCTTGCCTGGTCCAAGAGCTTGCCTAGTCCACGAGCCTGCGTGGTCCACGAGCTTGCCTGGTCCACGAGCTTGCCTGGTCCAAGAGCTTGCGTGGTCCACGAGCTTGCCTGGTCCACGAGCTTGCCTGGTCCACGAGCTTGCATGGTCCAGGAGCGTCCCTGGTCCAGGAGCTTGCCTGGTCCAGGAGCTTTAGTGGTCCAGGAGCTTGCCTGGTCCAGAAGCTTGCCTGGTCCAGGAGCTTGCCTGGTCCACGAGCCTGCCTAGTCCAAGAGCTTGCCTGGTCCAAGAGCGTGCATGGTCCACGAGCGTGCCTGTTCCAGGAGCTTGCGTGGTCCAGGAGCTTGCCTGGTCCAGGAGCTTGCCTGGTCCAAAAGCTTGCTTGGTCCAGAAGCCTGCCCAGTCCAAGAGCTTGCCTGGTCCAGGAGCGTGCCTGGTCAAGAGCTTGCGTGGTCCAGGAGCTTGCGTGGTCCAGGAGCTTGGCTGGTCCAGGAGCTTACCTTGTCCAAGAGCTTGCCTGGTCCAAGAGCTTGCGTGGTCTAGGAGCTTGCCAGGTCCACGAGCTTGCCTGGTCTAGGAGCTTGCCTGGTCAAGGAGCTTGCCTGGTCCAGGAGCGTGCCTGGTCCACGAGTTTGCCTGGTCCAGAAGCTTGCCTGGTCCAAGAGCTTGCCTGGTCTAGGAGCTTGCATGGTCCAGGAGCGTGCCTAGTCCAGGAGCTTGCCTGGTCCAGGAGCTATCCTCGTCCAGGAGCTTTCTTGGTCCAGGAGCTTGCCTAGTCTAGGAGCTTGCTTGTTCCACGAGCGTGCCTGGTCCAGGAGCTTGCCTGGTCCAGGAGCTTGCCTTGTCCAGGAGCGTGCCTAGTCCAATAGCTTGCCTGGTCCAGGAGCTATCCTCGTCCAGGAGCTTGCCTGGTCCAGGAGCTTGCCTAGTCTAGGAGCTTGCCTGTTCCACGAGCGTGCCTGGTCCAGGAGCTTGCCTGGTCCAGGAGCTTGCCTTGTCCAAGAGCTTGCGTGGTCGAGGAGCTTGCCTGGTCCAGGAGCTTGCCTGATCTAGGAGCTTGGCTGGTCCACGAGCTTGCCTTGTCTAGGAGCTTGCCTGGTCCAAGAGCTTGCGTGGTCCAGGAGCTTGCCTGGTCCAAGAGCGTGCCTGGTCAAGGAGCTTGCCTGGTCCAAGAGCTATCCTGGTCCAGGAGCTTGCCTGGTCCAGGAGCTTGTCTGTTCGAGGAGAGTGCCTGGTCCAAGAGCTTGCCTGGTCCAAGAGCGTGCATGGTCCACGAGCGTGCCTGGTCCATGAACTTGCCTGGTCTAGGAGCTTGCCTAGTCAAGGAGCTTGCCTGGTCCAGGAGCTTGCCTGGTCCAGGAGCTTGCCTGGTTCAGGAGCTTGCCTGGTCTAGGAGCTTGCCTGGTCCAGGAGCTTGCCCGGTCCAGGCTCGTGCCTGGTCCACGAGCTTGCCTGGTCCAGAAGCTTGCCTTGTCCAGGAGCTTGCATGGTCTAAGAGCTTGCATGGTCCAGGAGCGTGCCTAGTCCAAGAGCTTGCCTGGTCCAGGAGCTTTCCTGGTCCAGGAACTTGCCTGGTCCAGGAGCTTGCCTCGTCCAAGAGCTTGCCTGGTCCAGGAGCTTGCCTGTTCCACGAGCGTGCCTGGTCCAAGAGCTTGCCTTGTCCTGGAGCTTTCTTGGTCCGTGAGCTTGCCTGGTCCAGGAGCTTGCTTGGTCCAGGAGCTTGCCTGGTTCAGGAGCTTGCCTGGTCTAGGAGCTTGCCTGGTCCAGGAGCTTGCCTGGTCCAGGTTCGTGCCTGGTCCACGAGCTTGCCTGGTCCAAAAGCTTGCCTGGTCCAGGAGCTTGCCTGGTCTAAGATCTTGCATGGTCCAGGAGCGTGCCTAGTCCAAGAGCTTGCCTGGTCAAGGAGCTTTCCTGGTCCAGGAGCTTGCCTGGTCCAGGAGCTAGCTTGGTCCAGGAGCTTGCGTGGTCCAGGAGCTTGTGTGGTCCAGGAGCTTGCCTGGTCCACGAGCCTGCCTGGTCCAAGAGCTTGCCTGGTCCAGGAGCATGCATGGTCCACGAGCGTGCCTGGTCTAGGAGCTTGCCTGGTCCAGGAGCTTGCCTGGTCAAGGAGCAGGCCTAGTCCAGGAGCTTGCCTAGTCCAGGAGCTTGCCTGGTCCACGAGCCTGCCAAGTCCAAGAGCTTCCCTGGTTCAAGAGCGTGCATGGTCCACGAGCGTGCCTGGTCTTGGAGCTTGCCCGGTCCAAGAGCTTGCCTGGTATAGGACCTTGCCCGGTCCAAGAGCTTGCTTGGTCCAGAAGCCTCCCTGGTCCAAGAGCTTGCTTGGTCCAGGAGCTTGCCTCGTCCAAGAGCTTGCCTGGTCCAAGAGCTTGCGTGGTCCAAGAGCTTGCCTGGTCTAGGAGCTTGCCTGGTCCAGGAGCTTCCTTGGTCCACGAGCGTGCCTGGTCCACGAGTTTGCCTGGTCCAGAAACTTGCCTGGTCCAGGAGCTTGCCTGGTCCAGGAGCTTGCATGGTCCAGGAGCGTGCCTGGTCAAGGAGCTTGCCTGGTCCAAGAGCTTGCCTGGTCCAAGAGCTTGCCTAGTCCAAAAGCTTGCGTGGTCCAGGAGCTTGCTTGGTCCAGGAGCTTGCCTGGTCTAGGAGCTTGCCTGGTTTAGGAGCTTGCTTGGTCCTGGAGCATGCCTGGTCAACAAGTTTGCCTGGTCCAGGTGCTTGCCTGGTCTAGGAGCTTGCATGGTCCAGGAGCGTGCCTGGTCCAGGAGCTTGCCTGGTCCAGGAGCTTGCCTGGTCCAAGAGCTTGCCTGGTCCAGGAGCTTGCCTGTTCCACGAGCGTGCCTGGTCCAGGAGCTTGCCTTGTCCATGAGCTTTCTTTGTCTGTGAGCTTGCCTGATCTAGGAGCTTGCCTGGTTGAGGAGCTTTCCTGGTCCAAGAGCATGCCTGGTCCAGGAGCTTGCCTGGTCCAGGAGCGTGCCTGGTCCAAGTGTTTGCGTGGTCCAGGAGCTTGCGTGGTCCAGGAGCTTGCCTGGTCCAGGAGCTTGCCTGGTCCAGGAGCTTGCCTGGTCCAAGAGCTTGCCTGGTCCAAGAGCTTGCGTGGTCCAGGAGCTTCCCTGGTCCAGGAGCATGCCTGGTCTAGGAGCTTGCCTGGTCCAGGAGCTTGCCTGGTCCAGGAGCGTGCATGGTCCACGAGTTTGCCTGGTCGAGAAGCTTGCCTGGTCCTGGAGCTTGCCTCGTCTAGGAGCTTGCCTGGTCCAAGAGCTTGCCTGGTCCAGGAGCTATCCTGGTCCAAGAGCTTGCCTGGTCCAGGAGCTTGCCTGTTCTACGAGCGTGCCTGGTCTAGGAGCTTGCCTTGTCCAGGAGCTTTCTTGGTCCGTTAGCTTTCCTCGTCCAGGAGCTTGCCTGGTCGAGGAGCTTTCTTGGTCCAAGAGCTTGCCTGGTCCACGAGGTTGCTTGGTCTAGGAGCTTGACTGGTCTAGGAGCGTGGCTGATCCACAAGCTTGCATGGTCCAAGAGCGTGCCTGGACCAGGACTGTGCGTGGTCCACGAGCGAGCCAGGTCCAGGAGCTTGCCTGGTCCAGGAGCTTTCGTGGTCCAGGAGCTTGCCTGGTCCGGAAGCTTGCCTGGTCCAGGAGCTTGCCTGGTCCACGAGCCTGCCTGGTCCAAGAGCTTGCTTGGTCCAAGAGCGTGCATGGTCCACGAGCGTGCCTGGTCCAGGAGCTTGCGTGGTCCAGGAGCTTGCCTGGTCCAGGAGCTTGCCTGGTCCAAAAGCTTGCTTGGTCCAGAAGCCTGCCCGGTCCAAGAGCTTGCCTGGTCCAGGAGCGTGCCTGGTCCAAGAGCTTGCGTGGTCCAGGAGCTTGCGTGGTCCAGGAGCTTGCCTGGTCCAGAAGCTTGCCTGGTCCAAGAGCTTGCCTGGTCCAAGAGCTTGCCTAGTTTAAGAGCTTGCGTGGTCTAGGAGCTTGCCTTGTCCACGAGCTTGCCTGGTCTAGGAGCTTGCCTTGTCTAGGAGCTAGCCTTGTCCAGGAGCTTTCCTTGTCCACGAGTTTGCCCGGTCCAGAAGCTTACGTGGTCCAAGAGCTTGCCTGGTCTAGGAGCTTGCATGGTCCAGGAGCGTGCCTAGTCCAGGAGCTTGCCTGGTCCAGGAGCTATCCTGGTCCGGGAGCTTTCCTGGTCCAGGAGCTTGCCTGGTCTAGGAGCTCGCCTGTTCCACGAGCGTGCCTGGTCCAGGAGCTTGGCTTGTCCAGGAGCTTTCTTGGTCCGTTAGCTTGCGTGGTTCAGGAGCTTGCCTGGTCCACGAGCTTGCCTGGTCTAGGAGCTTGCCTATTCCAGGAGCTTGCCTGGTCTAGGAGCTTGCCTAGTCCACGAGCTTGCCTGGTCGAGGAGCTTGCCTGGTCCAGGAGCTTGCCTGGTCCAAGAGCTTGCCTGGTCCAGGAGCTTGCCTGTTCCACGAGCGTGCCTGGTCTAGGAGCTTGCCTTGTCCAGGAGCTTGCGTGGTCCTGGAGCTTCCCTGGTCCAGGAGCTTGCCAAGTCTAGGAGCTTGCCTGGTCCAGGAGCTTGCCTGGTCCAGGAGCGTGCATGGTCCACGAGTTTGCCTGGTCCAGAAGCTTGCCTGGTCCTGGAGCTAGCCTGGTCTAGGAGCTTGCCTGGTCCAAGAGCTTGCCTGGTCCAGGAGCTTGCCTGTTCCACGAGCGTGCCTGGTCTAGGAGCTTGCCCTGTCAAGGAGCTTTCTTGGTCCGTTAGCTTGCCTCCTCCAGGAGCTTGCCTGGTCCAGGAGCTTTCCTGGTCCAAGAGCTTGCCTGGTCTAGGAGCGTGGCTGATCCACAAGCTTGCCTGGTCCAAGAGCGTGCCTCGACCAGGACTGTGCGTGGTCCACGAGCGAGCCAGGTCCAGGAGCTTGCCTGGTCCAGGAGCTTTCGTGGTCCAGGAGCTTGCCTGGTCCGGAAGCTTGCCTGGTCCAGGAGCTTGCCTGGTCCACGAGCCTGCCTAGTCCAAGAGCTTGCTTGGTCCAAGAGCGTGCATGGTCCACGAGCGTGCCTGGTCCAGGAGCTTGCGTGGTCCAGGAGCTTGCCTGGTCCGGGAGCTTGCCTGGTCAAAAAGCTTGCTTGTCCAGAAGCCTGCCCGGTCCAAGAGCTTGCCTGGTCCAGGAGCGTGCCTGGTCCAAGAGCTTGCGTGGTCTAGGAGCTTGCGTGGTCCAAGAGCTTGCCTGGTCCAGAAGCTTGCCTGGTCCAAGAGCTTGCCTGGTCCAAGAGCTTGCCTGGTCCAAGAGCTTGCGTGTCTAGGAGCTTGCGTGGTCCACGAGCTTGCTGGTCTAGGAGCTTGCCTAGTCCACGAGCCTGCGTGGTCCACAAGCTTGCCTGGTCCACGAGCTTGCCGTGGTCCAAGAGCTTGCGTGGTCCACGAGCTTGCCTGGTCCACGAGCTTGCCTGGTCCACGAGCTTGCATGGTCCAGGAGCGTCCCTGGTCCAGGAGCTTGCCTGGTCGAGGAGCTTTAGTGGTCCAGGAGCTTGCCTGGTCCGGAAGCTTGCCTGGTCCAGGAGCTTGCCTGGTCCACGAGCCTGCCTAGTCCAAGAGCTTGCCTGGTCCAAGAGCGTGCCATGGTCCACGAGCGTGCCTGGTCCAGGAGCTTGCGTGGTCCAGGAGCTTGCCTGGTCCAGGAGCTTGCCTGGTCCAAAAGCTTGCTTGGTCCAGAAGCCTGCCCAGTCCAAGAGCTTGCCTGGTCCAGGAGCGTGCCTGGTCCAAGAGCTTGCGTGGTCCAGGAGCTTGCGTGGTCCAGGAGCTTGGCTGGGTCCAGGAGCTTGCCTTGTCCAAGAGCATGCCTGGTCCAAGAGCTTGCGTGGTCTAGGAGCTTGCCAGGTCCACGAGCTTGCCTGGTCTAGGAGCTTGCCTGGTCCAGGAGCTTGCCTGGTCCAGGAGCGTGCCAGGTCCACGAGTTTGCCTGGTCCATAAGCTTGCCTGGTCCAAGAGCTTGCCTGGTCTAGGAGCTTGCATGGTCCAGGAGCGTGCCTAGTCCAGGAGCTTGCCTGGTCCAGGAGCTATCCTCGTCCAGGAGCTTGCCTGGTCCAGGAGCTTGCCTAGTCTAGGAGCTTGCTTGTTCCACGAGCGTGCCTGGTCCAGGAGCTTGCCTGGTCCAGGAGCTTGCCTTGTCCAGGAGCGTGCCTAGTCCATAGCTTGCCTGGTCCAGGAGCTATCCTCGTCCAGGAGCTTGCCTGGTCCAGGAGCTTGCCTAGTCTAGGAGCTGGCCTGTTCCACGAGCGTGCCTGGTCCCGGAGCTTGCCTGGTCCAGGAGCTTGCCTGTCCAAGAGCTTGCGTGGTCGAGGAGCTTGCCTGGTCCAGGAGCTTGCCTGATCTAGGAGCTTGCTGGGTCCAGGAGCTTGCCTGTCTAGGAGCTTGCCTGGTCCAAGAGCTTGCGTGGTCCAGGAGCTTGCCTGGTCCAGGAG